>BQNB010019411.1:0-64374 GCA_026074375.1 Tanacetum coccineum | reverse complement strand
TAACAAATGTTTGTTAAATCCAATGTATCAGTTTTAAACGACTTTTAATGGTCGTTCTATATATATCTTGTGTTATTGATTTAAGATGTGACATGCCCCGGACCCTTATTCTGCTGGGAGCCATTTTGGGGGTGTTATAGACCACGCTCGACAGGCACAACTTGTGTAGACACTAAGACTGATGAGTATACTGCAGACACAGGTGACAACACTGCAGGGACAGCAGGGACCCGCTAGCGGTCCAGCACAGCCAGAGATACCGGAGGAGGCCGGTAGCAGTTCGTAGATTTGGGTTCGTAGATTTGGCTATTTGTTATTTTTTCTGTTTTGAAATTTTTTGTTTAAGTGTCTCATTTTGTGACTTGCTGGTGGCGGTCTAATTGCGTTGGAAAACCAATTATATATTAATATAATATCAAAGTATAAGAAATTCACTAATAATCCTTGAGGATAAAGATTAAAAGTAAAATCTACACAATAATATCGTATCTTAACCGGTAAGTGTTCACCGGGTCGTTTATACCCCAAAAATTATAAATTGAGACCCCGTTCTTATTTGGACAATGATTTGAATGGTGATGAGATTTTTGATTTCGAAAACTAATTCCTACTAGTGGGCAAATAAAGGCTCATAAAAATCAAATACAAGAACATGCTCAAAAATGTTAACGGGATTTATAAAACGTATACTAAAATCTAATTTGAGCAAAAATGAACCTAAAAGGGCCAAACTAATTTTCCTAGATGCTAAAAGACCAAAAATGATTTTTAGAAAAAGAAATTTATTTTTTTGTTTTTTATTTTATTTATTACGAATTAAAAATGATTTTATTCTAGAAAATTAATTAAAAATAGTAAACTTATCCTAAAAATTCTAGAAAAATTATGAAAAGTACTTCTAACTACACAGAATCTAAGAAAAATACAAACTCAATATTTGCCTGAACAAATAAGCACGAAATAAGCAGATAAGCAATTATAAGCAAAACTGGAAACTGACTTTATTAATTAAACTATTTAATCCTATGATGAAAAAGTCCCAAGGGCGAGATGGTTTGTGTGTGTGTTGTTGAGACGTTGGGTGTGGAAGGGGATGTCATGGGTTCGATCCCCATGGCTTCCTTTTTATTATTATTTTTTTGAAAAACTTTTTAAACAAACTTGCAAAGCAGCTGAAACACTTTTTACTAAAGAAACTTTTTGTGAAAACCTTTAAATAAGCTTGAAAAGGGCTAAAAAGTGTGACAGATTAGACTTTAAGGTACTATTGGCTTATTTCACTAAACTTGATTAGCTAGAAAACTAGAAAAAAAGCTGAAACCATAACTAAATAAGCCACCTACACCCTACCACTAACCTAATAAGTAAGACTGAACTAAATTTGAACAACAACAATTAACCATAAGCTATAAAAAGCAATAAGCACTTTGACTCAAAACTGTTTTCAAAACAGACAACTAGGCATCTTTGAGCTTATTTTTCAGCAAGGAAAATGAACCTTATGGCTTAATTACTTATACCACTAAAAAGCCCATCCAACAAACTACTTAATTCTTCAATCAAAAAGTATTTTGAAATTCAAATAAACTATGAAAAATCTTATTGAAAACATTAGTTCTATAACACCCTGTGTTTTAAAGTCACTGACGACGTCGATAAATCCACAACGTACCTTTTGTATTGTACGCATTTGCTTTAAATCATAAATGTTAAGCTAAATCGCGTAAGCTAAAAATTAGCGTTTAATGTAAACGGGCATCAATCAATTAAACGTTTGCATCAATCAAGTATTAAATAATTATTTTGAGAATAATTATGGTCATTGTTCATTTATTTTTATCAGTTACGCAAATTATATTCGTTTCGCGATAAAATACGTTTAAGCATACCCGGAACCACAAAAATATTTCTACGCTTCAACAAATACCCACGATTGTACCCAACTCTCAAAGTTTTATTAAATTTACCCAAGAAAATATTATCTTACACTTTGTACATCGAAAATAAAACTACACATCTTATATAAAACATTACAAGTATTACTTATAATACTTCAATTTGTATAAAAGAAATATCTAGTAAACCATCATCCTTATTTTCATGGGATGATACCTACATTAAGAGACATGAAAACATGAACATTAATTATCCAAGACCATGTATAATATGTAGTTAGTAAGACCTAACCTAGTACATAGTAAAATTGACCAACTTTTCCCAAAAACCCTCATCTTGCCCCCCCCCCCCCCCTTAGACAGAAAAGGGATCCAATGATTAGAGAGAATTTAAGGGCCAAGATCAAGACCAAGGGGAGCGTGGTGAGGAACAGATATGTAACTCCAGGCTTCCTATAAATAGAATCCTTCTGAACTCACGAAAAGGATGTTAGGATAGTTTTTAGTTGAGTTTAGATTAATTTTTAGTTATGCTTATTGTAATGTTTTAATTTTTTTTTTTTTTTTTTTTTTTTTAAAGTTTTTTTATTAATATGTTTAATTTCCTTCTCCATATTGGACTCAGTTTTTATTATTAATAAAAGTTTAAGTTTCTTATTGAGCATTTAATTTTTCATAAGTTTTACTTTCATACAAAATGGTTAACTACAGCTCTATGTTTTCATAAGCTTTTATTGTTTTAAGTACTTAACAAGCTCATAAATGCTTGAAAAATCCTTGGTATTCGGATGGCTTCTTGAGTTTTCAAGTATGGTAATATTGGCTTGATTGCTCAAGCTGTTAAGGACCTCGACTAGGATTTTTGGGATAAGCTTATGCTTAAGTTAAGCTGTTATTATAAGTCTATTGTGAGCAATCACCTTTGTTTAGCTCAGGTGGAGGTAACTTTCTTTTTTAATTTCTATATGTTCTTACCATCTTTAATATTCAGTTATCTTATTTGTTACTAGCTTACTCTTTGTTTGAAGTTATTATTGTGTTAATTTTTAGGCCTTAAACCTTGCTTATTTTAGTTGTTTAAATGTTCATTTGAGTTCATTTGTTAGCTTATTTATAGGTTGCCTTGTCAATTTGTTTAAAACTGGTGAAACAAGTACATAAATGTAGTGTATTATTATAGCATTTTGTCTAGCTTATTTGTTTGTTAAACTGTTCTCTAGTTCCTAATATCGGCTGTCAGTCATCTGGTATCTCGTGTTTGAGCTTTATTCAATAAATTTCATAAGCGCTTATAATGGATTGGGAAAAAGTAAAGGGGGTTTGGCATTAGAAAACATACTAAGTTAGTGTTGTTCAAGGTTAACTAGACCTTTGTTTTGATCTTCAATTCATCAAGAGGATTATGATAGTAAGTTTTAAGTTTTGGATAGAGTTAATCAGCTGGTAATTTGGATTTAGACTTAGTTTGTTAGATTGTCTAGCTTAAGATCAGTTTGTTTGCATTTTAACTCCACGACAGGTTAAGCTATTTAGACTGCTTATTTATCTTGTTCTGGTGTTAAAAAGTGCTAGAACCACGTCCTTAGCCTGCACTAAATAGCTTTGAGGTTTTGTTCATTCATAGTGTCTCATAATGATTAGTAGCTTATAAAACTGCAACAGCCTTTTTCAATCTTAAATAATTCATCTTATGTAAAAATAGTTTTAGCATTTAAAATTTTGTTTGCAAGTAGATTTTGGGTCACTTTTAATCTGTTTCAGCTTATTTTGTTCTTAAAATTTCATTTAGCAATCTGTTTTTAAGCTTAAAAATTGCAATTTGTCTTTTCAAAATAAAAAGAGAACTCAGCATTCATTGAGCCAAACAGCAGTTTTCGAATTGCTCTTTCATAGCTTGTTTAAATTTCAAGTATTTTTCTAGAGTAGTTTTAGATAGCTATATTGGCGGCCACTAAAAAACTTTTAGATTTTCAATTCTAAAAGCAAAGGTTTGTTTGGTTGTTAAAAATTTAAGCTTAAAGTAGCTAGTGTGTCTGTATGGACATTGTTTAGCCTTAAGTGAATTTGACTATCGTTATGGCTTGCTTTTTTCTAGTTTAAATTTGCTTATTAGGTTAGCTTAAGGTAGTAGTAGCTTATTTTATTCATAGCTTAGCTTATTTCAGCTTGTTAGTTAGCTTAAGTTTTGAAAAATACCAAAAAAAATAGTTAAGTTTGTGTTGTCTGTTTTAATAAGCCACTTTTCAGCTTATTTAGTAGGTTTCATAAAAAGCTTCTTTTATAAATTTTACTTATTTTTAGCTGTTCTACAACTTTGTTTTGAAAAATTTTGGAAATTAAAAAATAAAAGCAAAAGGCCACAGGTCTACGAACTGTGACCCTTGCTTTACACACAAACGTCCACAAAACACACACACTCACCACTGCGCCCTTGGGACTTTTACCTCCTAAGGTGCACCTTTAATAGTTTTAACATCTTTTTGAACTCTTTTATAAATAAGCACTTCGTGTGCTTATCTGCTTTTTCCCAGCTTATTTGGTTAAGCAATTTTAGAGTTTTTATTTTTCTTGCATTCTTTACATTTCAGCTATTTTGTAATTTTTTCTTATATTTTTATTTCAAGTTTTTTTTATATTTTTCTTGAATTGAATTTTGTTTAAAACTTAAAAACCATTATAAAAAATAGAAAAAAAAATCAAAAATAAAATTCTTTTTTATAAAATTTATTTTATCATTATTTTTACGTTTGGATTTAAAACATCTACTTTGTAGGGTTAAAAAATTGAGAATTTCACTTTTTAAAGAACATGATTTGATCCCCGTTCTCGTTTTCTTCGTTTTTTTAACTTTAATCGCTCTCGGTTTAAGATTTCCTTAGTTTTTTCTTACAAGTTAGTAATTAGGATTAGGAAAAGTTTAGAAAAATCATTTTAGGTTTAATTTTTGATAATCTGAGTTTTAATTGTCGCGTTTTCTTTATTTCCCGTTAAAGTCTTTATGCTTTCATCATCGTTACATGCTTACATGTTTTGGTGCATTTAGATTACTTGTTATTTTATTCTAGGCGGACTAGATAAAACAAATCAAAAAATCTTTAAAAACCATTCAAAAACCCAGCGATCACGGATTAAACCGATTCTCAATTTCACTTCTTCGAGGAAAAATCGGACGGGTGGTTTATGAGACAACTTTGGTTAAAGTTTGTTTCTTGAACCGACGGAAATTTATTACTATACTTTATATGACCTATCCTTATACTATATATTTTACGTATTACGTGTTGCGGCGAGGATAAAATTTTTTTGCGCCCGTTGACAGGGAATTGTTAAAATCTCTCGTTTGAATTTGTCGGTGTGATCTTGAAGAACCTTTCGTCTCTCGAAAGTTAAGTCTTTTGATAAATAAAAAAAAAATAAAAAAATTATAAATAATATATTATAAAAAGTAAAAATATTTTACTTTTTTTTTTATATAAGTAGATAGTTTAAATAACAAAAAAATATACAAAAAATATCTAGCTCTTGGATTTTTTTGAATTAATTTGTTTGGAAATACTAAAATACAAAACAATATTAATTCTCTTATAGAGGAATTTTTGATTATCCATTAATCAGTCCGAATTAAGATTCAAATTTACCGTCTTGTGTCAATACGAAAATGTGCACTCTTTTGTGAATAAAGTATTAGGAGGGTTGTTCACGAAACTACAACCGACAGGGACACAGTTTTTAAGGGATTCGCTCCCACTATGTCCCCGTTTGCAAGTTTTACTTAGGAGTTACCACAAAGTTGTTGAATATTTGGTGAACTAAAAATATTTCTTGTGTATTAATATTTTTTCTCTCTCGTTTGTTCTTGCTTCTGTGCATGCGCATGACAAATTCTATTTTCAAATAATTCAAAACCGTGACCCATTTGAGACGTCAGAAATAAAGGGTGTGCCATACGTCGTTGAATCAACTTCAGTACTACGTTGAAGTCTGCACCATGAGTGGAACGTACAATGGTAGAGCTTACTCGTTCACCCACGGAAGGGTATGGAGAAGCTATCGTAATACTGGAAATTAATGCGGATCACTTTGAAATCAAAACGAATTTGATTCAATTAGTTCAAGCTAGCCCGTTTCATGGTTTCGAGAGAGATAATCCCCATACACATATTAGTAATTTTAAAAGGATTACCTCGACTTTGAAAGTTTCTGGGAATGGTCCGAAATAAGATGTGGATTAAACTTATGATGTTTCCTATTCACCTCGATGGGTATGATAGGATTCTGGTACGAAAAACGAACCGACTATTTTATCTTGATTGGGAGATCCGTAACAAATTCGTGTAATCATTTTTTTCTCTTCGAAGGACCACTCACTTAAGAATGAAATCTCTGTTTTACCTAAAATTCAATGAGACTTTAGTGTAAGTCGTGGGAACTGATTTAAGGAAATGTTAGTGCTTGTCCCCACCAGGATTTTCGGAGTTAATTCAAGTAGTACTTTCTATAACCGGTTTAAATTGATAACGATCAGATTTTAATTGCCGCCGGTGGGTGGAAATCTCTTTGAGTAAGACTTCTAGAGGGCTTTGAACATAATGAGAATCAAATCATAAGTTTGGTATTCACGTAAAAAAATCGAATGTTTCTAGGATGAATTGACTTTAGGGAAAGTGTTAGTAAAAGGAAGCGAGAATTGATAAGCTTGGGACCAACAATTTCGACCTTAGTTGAGATTGTTTCTAAAAAAATTGTAACTCCGCTCGGTTAAAGAGGTTGAGGATGATTTGCGTTATTGTAAGGGCCTTATGTTACTAAATTATCTCAATAGATAACAATCAATCAAGTGTATGTGGGGAACGGGTTACTTACAATCATTGTAACCCTCCGACCGTGTTTTAGTAACAAAAATGCACACCGGTTTTGCTCCGGTGCACAACAATGGTCAACATAGGTATAATCAAAATAAGTCAAGGAAATAATTTTAATAGGGGTAATAATTTTCATGGTAATCAGGTTTTCAAGTCAAAATATTCATCGCTCCTATTTTCAATTCAAGGATTTCAAAGCAACATTTTCAAGTTTAATAATAAATTCAACACAGAGTTTTCAAATATTTTCAAGTTACAAGAGGAACCTAATGCATCAAATTGATGAGAAACATTGCAAAATCAAATCAATCATTAAAAGGAGAATTTAAGAATGAAATTCAAAACACGATGAAGACTCAACAAACCATCTTGATGAATCAACAAAATGCTTTTCAAAATAACTTGCAAAATATGATAAGTAGATTCTTCCAAAACCAAACCTCAACTTTAGGTACTCTTTCGAGCTAATCAATCTCTAAACCGAAGGGTGAGATGCAAGCAACTCAACTACTTGAAGTGGTGTTGTTTATAAGGGGACCTTTGAATTCCTACTAATCTTCTCAAAACTGATAAGTACAATGCGAAAAACGAGGGATAAGGATAGAAGCAAAACTTAATTTCCAAGGAAGTATCCGCTCTCATCTCCACCTCCGGTCTTACCCCTTCCAATTCGGAAACCGATGTTCCGGACTTTACCTAGCCGAATATTCCATATACTTCTAGAATAATGATCAAAAGTCTCGTGACAACAGCCTTCGAATCAATGGAGAGATCTTTGACATTAGTTCGTCAGTTGCTTTACTTTTTATGCAAGATTTGCCCTACGATAAAGAGTTTGTCATGAAGAAGGACAACTTGCTTGAATTAGCTAAGATACATTGAACGAAGAATTGTTCGGTGATCGCTCCTACAAAAAGCTTCCTGCTAAAGTTGGAGATCTGGCAAGTTTCTTATACCATTGTTATTTCGGCGAATGGTTGTATGTCATGCCTTGTGCCGATAATGGTGCGAGTATAAATCTTCTGCCTGTACTCCATTTGGAAAAATCTTACCCTTACTCGAACTTATCCTAGCAGATGACTTTATAATTAGCAGGACGATCCAATTACTCGTCTAAAGGGAGTCGCGAAGACAGTTTTTGTCAAATTGGGAAGTCAACTTTCCTACGACTTGTTGTTGTAGACTTTGAAGCGATCCTCGAGTTCCTCTGTTATCTGGGAGTCTTTTTTGGGATCGGTCGTACATTATTGATGTGTACGAAGGAGAGCCTTTATTTAAGGGATGGACGAACGATTAATTTTTCATGTTGATAAGCATCATCAAAAGTATGCTAAACCTCAATTAAAATGATTATTTTCATTGATGTCTATGCGAGGATAGTTTTAGAGATGTTTTAAGATTGAAAAAAATCCAACAGGATTTTGGTGTGGCAGTACCACTCCGCTTTTTAATTCTCGTCCTAGTCTCATATCTTTTGAGATTAGTGATTCTCTTCTTGAGGAGTTCACCGATGAAACTCGCTAGCTTAACCCTTTCAACGGGAATGAGGATGTTGATTTTAAGCGATCTTAGAGAAATTGAATTGTTGTTTAACCATGATCCTTCAACAAATTTTTCACATACGATTATGATTGATCCTAATCCCAAGAGGTTCACCGACGAACTTGCTCTAGCTTGCTTACCTCCACCGGGAGATGACAATTCATTTCTTAAGGAAGATGTTCAAGGAAGAAATGTTTCAATTTATTCAAACCCTCCTTTTTGAATTGATGACCAATTACAACTCCCCATAGTGATCAGTTATCCTCTTTTTAAGGATGATATTAGAGGTTGTCAAGGGCAAGGACTCCCAATGTTTCCTAATTTTGAGGTAGCAGTTTTATTACACCCTTTTTTTTGATGAGGATGAGTGTTTTCTCGACCCAGGTGGCGGAAATTTGATAGGATCAATGCTTTTATTGACCGCAATATTGATCAGAGGAGGACGTTCTTGAGAATTTGCAATAACCCATCCTAATCTCTTCCCTAAAGTGTTTTTCGATCATGAACCACAAGGCTTAAAGGATGAACATGCTAATGATGATTTGATGATCGAGGACAAAGTTTTCGACTCGGGGTTATTGAGAAATTTTTCTTTCCATCATATGTGAGATTATCCTCTAAGGATTGCCATTATCTTTTCTTTACAATTGTTTTCTCCTTCGGGAGTGAGGACACCATTTTTTACCCCGGCATCTCTGCTTTTCATTTTTCTTCTCTAGAGCCGGTGGCATTTAAATATCAAATGGAAGTTTCTTTTCATTGCTTTCATCCAAAGGAGACTGATTGCAGGGATGAGTCAAGCGATGTGACTCGGTTACCAAAAATACAAAAGCGCTTCGTGGGAGGCACCTCATGACTTATCCATCTTTTCTTTCTTATTTCTTAATGTGATGTGAGGAGGATTGTACTTTTCTGATTCTTGTTGTTTGTGCTTGTGATTATTTGTAGGATTGACCTAAAATTTTTGAAGACTCTCGTTTCGGTGTTTTGTCTCGGTCCACTCGAGCTTCCTATCCTTTGCTTGCCATTAGTTTGGGAAAATCCAATATCCTAGATTATTATCGACTAACATCTATCTTTTAGCATACTTGATAAACGGCTGAGATTTTCTGTAATTACTTTCTCCAAGCTCGGATTATGCATTAGACTTTTTGATTTAGTATGGGTTTTAAGCCTTGAGGACTAGGAAAATTGTGGACACTGTTTAATTATCGTCTGGGGTAGTATATTTCGATATGATTTACTACTTTGTGTTGTTCTCAGTACCTGTTTCCAGCAAAAAATTTAATTTTTGTCTTATTATCTAGTTTTATTGTTCATATCTAAAAAAAAATTTCTGTAGAAAAATCGATGAAAAATAGAAATTAGTGATAAAAATAATAAGCTGTTTGGACAACGAATGTAGGGTTTCCGGTAGTGGAACAAAAAGTAAAAATTTTGACCCAAACGGTTTATATATTTTAGCTTTTTTCTTAACCATTTATGATTGAATTTGTTCAATCTTTTATACAAGGAGCTATAAAACATCAAAGTTAGTTTAAAAAGGTCAAGATTGCAAGTTCTATAAATGATTTTAAATACTGCAAGATCGATTTATTAGAATTAGATTGTTGCAGATCTCTGTGGACTTGTTAAAGTGCCGATCTTAATTGCAAGGCTAAGTATCACGAGTTTTTTTTAGAATTTAAATTGAGAAGACAAGAGATGGATAGAGTAGAGTATAAGTTTTGATGCTAAACGCTAGAATAGACTGGATTTCTTTAAGGTCTAAGGTTAATTGTCGCTTTTTCTCCATTAGCTTGTTTTCTTTATATATAATTATTTAAATTGGACGTTGTGCGGTTTTTTGGTTATAATTATTTAATAGAAGTTTTCTTAGTTTCTTTGTATGATTAAGATGAGTACCATCGGCAATAACTTAATTCGGTCTCTGTGTATCACATTTAATACAATTTGTTATCCTTAAGAGCTTATGGTATTTGGGGTAAGTAACAAATTAATAGTGAAATTCTAGCCCCTTTTCATACCTTAAGAGCTTATGGGTATACTGGAATGGATATTGTTGCTTAATTTTGGTCTTGTTTATACTTAAAGAGACTTAGGGTATTCTGGTTGCCAAATAAGATTGGTCCATTTTTTGTCTTAAAGAGCTTTGGGTATATGAATGAATGGTGCGGCATTAAGTAACTTATAAAAGCCAAATTTGGTCGTCGATGTGGACTTTAATCTTGCATGAAGTTGATCTTTTGATAAGGGTTAGGAGTAATTATGCTTTTTTAAGTTAGCTGTTTGGAATTAATAAGTATCACAATAAAGTCTTAAAGTCCTTCGGGTTATGACTTCAAATAAATTTGAGAGACAAATTAGGAATAAGGGGAAATAGTAAGTACACATTTAGCTTTTTATGAGTAGTGTTGCATCATGCTTGTATTTTACAATGACTTTGTTTTTAAGCTTGGTTTGGAGAAGTGAAAGTCGGGATCGAGAATTTATTTTTGGAAATTCTGTGCTTTTTGTTCCGTGATCCTAAAAGTTATCAATGAATAATGAAAGCAATACATTATGTCACACATAAATAAGTTGTAAGTTGTAAATTAGGAAAATATAAAAAAAAAAAAATTGAAAAATAGGAAAAGGGGTGTTTTAAAACTTGTGATTTCTTAACTCTCACAAAAGGATTGCTACTTTTAAGAAGGATTAGTTTGGGAGGTTTTAATGTTATTTGGTTTTAGAGGCATATTTTTTTTTTACATATTATTGGTGTTTTTGGGGGAGGGGACACGACAATCACTTAGTTTGGGGAATTTTGATATGTGAGAAATCACATATCCATTTTATATCAAAACAAACCCTAAAATGATGAAAATTATGCAATTATGCTTGTCTATTGCTTGTTTTTGTTATTTGTGATGTGTAGGTAGGACTCTTGCAATATCACAAGGAACATAGTAAAACGGGCAAACACGGACACGGGACAGGGTAGAGTTCAACAAAGAGATGGGAGTTTTCTGAATACGGTTAACAAAGGTCAACATTGGTCAACCAAAAGAAAGACAAAACCATGAAATATACCAAAAGGTACCTTATTGTCTAAATCAATGTGCATTAAAGTCAAAAAACCTAACAGTTAGTCCTTGTTAACTAATAACTAACGGTCGTTAAATTGTTATTAACCAAAACCAATTTCATTTACCCAAGCCCAAAACAAATTACCACGCCAAATCCTTTATAACTAAAGAAAACGAGCTAAGTCAATCGTGTTAACCAGTCAAATACCTCCAAAGCATAAAAGATAGAAAATGGCGCCCCATCGATTTTTATATTTAATCGTCCTTACTCGCGTCAAACTCAAAAGGTAAATACCATCCCCTTGTCATCCAATGTGGCTTAAGATTCCAAGTTATTTGTACACTCTAGGCAAGCTACATTACGTCACCAAAAGTTGTGATTGGCCAAGTCCTGCTCACTCTGGCAAAGGGAATGACACGTGGTATCCAAAGAAACACAAATATGGAAGGAATTTGCACTAAACTCAGTGTAATAAAAGCACAAAGGACTTCCAATCATTGTTTGCCATGTGGAATCCGTGTGTCATTTTGATCAAAGACTAAGAAAAGGAATCCAATGATTATAGACAAATTAAGGGCAAAGATCAGACCAAGGGGAGCGTCTTGAGGACTAGAACTTTACTCAGCTCCTATATTAGAAGCCTTCTCACTTCAGAAAAGGTTGTTAGATAGTTTTTTAGTTTAGTTTAGGAATAATTTTTAGTGTATGCTTTATAGTAATGCTTTGAATTCTGTTTTTTTTATTAAATGTAATTTCCTTTTCCATATTGTACTCAGTTTTTGATTATTAATAAAAGTCTAAGTTTCTTATTGTGCATTCGAATTTTCATAACTTTTACTTTCATACAAAATGGTTAAATAAGCTCTACTATTTCATAAGCTCTTATTGTTCTTAAGCTACTAAAAGCTCATCAAATGCTTGAAAACTCCTTGGAATTGGATGCTTGCTTTGAGTTTTCAAGTAGGTAATAGTGCTTGTTGGTCAAGTGTTAGGAATAGACTAGGATTTTGGGAATAATCTTAAGCTATAAGATTAAGCTGTTATTATAAGCTTTATTCTGAGCAATTACCTCTGTTTAGTTGAGGTGGAGGTACACTTTCTTTTTTAATTTCTCTATGTTCTTTACTATCTTTAATACTCTAGCTTATCTATTTGCTTACTAGCTTAATCTTTTGTTTGTACCTTATAATTGTTAATTTTAGCTTAAAATTGCTTATTTTAGTTGTTAAATGTTATTTGAGTTCATTTGTTAGCTTATTTTATAGGTTGCTTGTCATTTGTCTTAAAACTGTGAAAATGTAAAAAATAGTAGCATAGTATTATAGCTTAATGTTCTGGATTATTTGTTTGTTTAAACTTGTTCACTAGGTTCATAATAAGCTTGTAGTCATCTGGTATCTCTTGTCTGAGCTTTATTTCTAAATTTCATAAGCTTATATAGATTTGAGGAAACGAAACAAGGGGTGTTTGGCATTGGGACAGCGCACTAACTAAGTTAGTGCTGTCAAAGGTTACTTCGATCTTTGTTTTGATCTTGTAATTCATATAGAGGTTTATGAGGTAAGTGTAAGGTTTTGAATTGAGTTAATCAGCTGGTAATTTGATTTTCGCTTAAGTTTCGTTTTGATCGGTTAGCTTATTAGTTTATTTTATGCATTTTTAATCCAAGACAGTTCTAGCTTATTAAGTCTGGCCTTATCAACTCTTGCTTTTGGTGTTTAAAAAGTGCTAGTAACCAGTCCCAATTAGCCTGCATAACATAGATTTGAGTTTTGCTTATTCATATTTGTCCATGCATTGTAGCTTAAAAACCTACGAACATTACGTTTTCAATCTTAAATATCAGATAGTAAAAATAGTTTGTAGCCTTTCAAATTTTGTTTGCAAGTAGATTTTGGGTCAATTTTAATCTGTTTCAGCTTATTTTGTTCTTAAAATTTCATTTAGCCATCTGTTTTTAAGCTTAAAATTTGCAATTTGTCTTTTCAAAATAAAAAGAGAACTGAGCATTCATTGAGCCAAACGGTAGTTTTCGAATTGCTCTTTCATAGCTTGTTTAAATTTCAAAGTATTTTTCAAGAGTAGTTTTAGAGATCTTATTGGCCAACCTTTTAAGATTTTTAAGTCAAAAAGCCACAAGGTTTTGTTTGGTTGCTTAAAAGTAGCTAGTGTGTCCGTTTGGACATTAGTTTAGACTTAAGTGCTTATTGAATAAAATCAGCTTTATGGCTTGTCTTTTTAGTTTAGTTTGCTTGATTAGGTATGCTTACGGTAGTAGTAGCTTATATTCTTCATAGCTTAGCTTATTTCAGCTTGTTAGTTAGCTTAAGTTTTGAAAAATACCAAAAAAATAGTTAAGTTTGTTTTGTCTGTTTTAATAAGCCACTTTCTAGCTTATTTAGTAGGTTTCATAAAAAGCTTATTTTATAAATTTTGCTTATTTTTGCTGTTCTACACTTTGTTTTGAAAATTTTGGAATACAAAAAAATAAAAAACAAAGTCAAGGTCCGAATGATGACCCCTTGCTTTACACACTCAAGTCACAAAGCACACTCCTAACACTACGCCCTTGGGGGACTTTTAATGCTAAGGTGGCACTTTAATTTTTTAACATCTTTTTGAACTCTTTTATAAATAAGCACTTCGTGTGCTTATCTGCTTTTCCCCAGCTTATTTGGTTAAGCAATTTTAGAGTTTTTATTTTTCTTTCATTCTTTACATTTCAGCCTATTTTTGTAAATTTTTCTTAGAGTTTTTACTTCTCAAAAGTTTTATTTTTCATGAATTAATTGTTGAATACTTAAAAAAATCTTAAAAAATAGAAAAATATAAATTTAATTTTTTTTATAAAATTTTCTTTTATCATATTTTAGGCTTAGGATTTAAATTTACTTTCGTAGGGTTAAAAATTTAGAATTTCACTTTTTAAAGAACGAGATTTGATCCCCGTTCTCGTTTTCTTTGTTTTTTTAACTTTAATCGTTCTCGGTTTAGGATTTCCTTAGTTTTTTTATTACAAGTTACTAATTAGGATTAGGAAAAGTTTAGAAAAAATCATTTTAGGTTTAATTTTTGATAATCTGAGTTTTAATTGTCACGTTTTCTTTATTTCCTGTTAACGTCTTTATGCTTTCATCATCGTTACTTGCTTACGTGTTTTCGTGATTTATTGATTGTTATTTTTATGTAGTAAGGATTAGAAACCAAATCAAAATATCCTTTAAACGCCATCTCAAAACCTGCGATCACGGACTTAACAGATGCTTCAATTCTCACTTCCGTCGGAGGGAAAACGAATCGGAGGTTTTTGAAGAAAACATGGTTAAAAGTTTGTTTCTTGAACCGACGGAAAATATTACTATACTATTATGATACCTCTCCTTTTACTATATACTTTACGTATACGGGTTCGGAGGACGGATCCACTTCAAATAGAAATAGGCATCTTTGAGCTTATTTTTCAGAGGAAATAGGAACCTCTTATGGTTAAATACTTATAACACATTCAAGACCATCCACACAAACTCGTTCTATATATATCTTGTGTTATTGATCTATGAAGTAACACGCCCCGGACCCTTATTCCGCTGCGACCCGATTTGGGGGTGTTACAAGTTCAGGCAGAATGCTATTTTTTTGTTTTAAAAATTTCTTATGAAAAGACAAAGGACAAAATTGCATATCTGAAACAGATACTCAAATGAGCTATTTAAATTAAAATAAGCCCTAACCTATCTAATTTGGCCTATAATCTACTTGTGCTCTAATTTTTAAGACCTAATTCTAACTTAAACCTACTTAATTTTTGAATTAAAAAGAGCCTTTTGGCTGATTTTTTGAATGCTGAAGCAAATGACACTAATATGACCAAAACTTAAAACAACAAGTGCAGACCTAAAGACTTGGTTTCTACAACTTTTAAACACCTAAACATAAACAACTTGATCAATAAAAATAGCTAGAACAATTTTGAGCTTAAAATGCATATGAAGCTAAACTTATGACCATAGATTCAAACAACTACACACAGACTTGATTCAAACTTGAATTAAACCTACAAAAACCTTAAATCCTTACTTTATAAACTTCAAAATGAGGTTTCAAATCAAACTAAAGAACCAAAAGGCTTTTGGCAGTACTAACTCAAGTTAGTACTGCCTTGAGCCAAACACCCCTTTAATTCACTTAAACTCATTTTCAGCTTATAATTTTGAGAATTAAGGCTTAAAATAGTAATACCAAATAGTAGTCAGCTTATTGAAGACCTATTAAGCATATTTCAACAAGCAAATACGCAGAAATAATAAGCTTTTAGCTAATGCTACTATTTTTGGTTTTTTTAACTGTTTTATATATCAAAATCATGAAAACTAAGATTTAAACTAATGATTGACTATATTAAGTATTAAAAAACTATATTAAGAAATAATAAGCTAATCTAAACAGCACTAAATAGACAATAAGCAGAAATAAGCTAATTTTCAAAATTAAGCTATAAAAGTAAAATGAGGACTTACAAAAGCATTTGCTCAAACAAGGCTATATTAAATGCTCAAGGAGCTACTCAACAAGCTTTGGCTTATCTAGGATAAGCTGGTAAGGTCCTGGAAGCCCATCCAAATCTGGCTTCCCTTCCAAAAATAAGTTGTGGTAGATTTGAGGTGAATTTGAGTGCTTGAGGTAATTTTAAACCTATTAAGCTTTGATAAGCTTAGATTATCTAGTGGCAATAGCTTATAAAGAGCTTATTTAAGTAAGATCTATCATATTTAAGCTTGTAAGACAATAAGGCAACGATTGTTAAGTAAACTATGAAATTTTATTAATATTGAAAATGAGGTTACAATGTTTAAAGAAAAAACTGAAATTACAATAAGCTAATTATTACAATAAGCTACTTAAATCTAAAATAGGCTAAAACTAAATATACTACTCTAGATGTCCAGTGTGAGTGAGAGGAGGCCTCCTTTTATAGTCTTCAAAGGAAGGATCTAGGTCCTTGGTATGTTTGTTGCGTGAGAGAGTTTATTAGCCATCATCATAGCCTTTCATTTGCTCTTATGCTTCTTTAGATTGATCTGAGCCCTTTATTTCTTTCCATGTCATTATTTCACAATCATTGGCATGGATTGCCAAGCTGTCAGTCCCTCAAAACGTCACTGCGTGCGTCATGATTGCTTCTAGAAGAGTTAATTTCATTTAAAGAGGATAATTTTGTGCCAGGGTAATTTTGGGGACGGAGGGTAAATAGTAAACCATTTTCCCGCCCTTCTCTTTTCACTTCGTTTGACCCGGTGATAATAGGTTGACTTGGGATGTTTTTATATAAAAGGGTTTGGGCTCGGGGAAAAAGGTTTATGGGTCAAGTGAGGGTTTTGTAAAAGTGTTAAATAACACTTAACGACTGTTAAGTGTTAGCTTAATAATCATTTGGTTTGTAGTGTAAAAATTAATGACCGTTAGTCCTTTTGATGTTTTAAGGACTAACGGTGTTATTGGATTCGGGACTTTAGGTGAAATGATTTATCATTCAAGGTCTTTTTGGTAACATCAAGGGTTTGTCTTCACATGAGTTGACCAAGATTGACTTTTGTTGACTTTTGCTGACTCAAGCTTGATAAACACCCGACTCTTGTGTACTCTTTCTGTTCTCGTGTTTGTTTTTGTCTAGTTTTTGGCTCTTTTCATGTGATTCTTGTAATATCCGTACCTACACATCATAAAAGACAAAATATACAATATACAAGCATAATATATTCATTTCATATTTTGATATAAAATGGATATGTGATTTCTCACATATCAAGGTTGTTTATATTTCATTTTATAACCTAAGGGTAGTGATCATTTTGTAACCGAATCAGGTCATGTATGTTTCCAGATTATATATGGAAAGGATGTATTATGTCATGTCTGTAATCGAATTTATTATGAATGAATGTCGATTTAGTTACACCATTGTTAATTTCAATTTAGTTGTACATTTCACTGTGTGATGTGATCTCACTTTACTTATTGTGCATATGTCATGTCATGGTTATTATTTTATGAAATCTAACTAGTATTATATTTTCTTGTGATTGAAGAAAATGGCACCAAAAAGAACCACCAGAGCCAACCCCGCTGATACCACTGCCACTACTTTTGTGACTAATGCCCAACTTAAGACAATGATTGACCAAGGTGTTTCTGATGCTTTGGCAGCACGTGATGTTGACAGAAACACGAATGGCAATGACAACCATAATTCAGGAATGGGTGTTAAAAGGACAGAATGAGTTGCTAGAGAGTGCACTTACCTAGACTTCATGAAGTGCCAACATCTAAACTTCAAAGGTACAGAAGGAGTTGTCGAATGGATTCAATGGTTTGTGAAAATGAAAACTGTGTAAGCAACTGCTCTGTGGAAAACCAAATCAAGTTTTCCACTTGTACTCTTCTTGCAGGTGCGCTAACGTGGTGGAACTCCCACGTTAGGACTGTTGGTCATGATGTTGCGTATGCAATCACTTAGACAGACCTGAAAAAGAAGCTGACTGACAAGTAGTGCCTGAGGGGCGAGATTAAGAAGCTTGAGGCTGAGTTGTGGAATTTAAAGGTGAAAGGTACCGACGTGATAGGTTACAACCAACGTTTTCAAGAACTGTAATTGCTATGTGTTAGAATGTTTCTTGAAGAATCGGACAAGATTGAGAGATATGTCGATGGTTTTCCCAACATGATCCACAGAAGTGTAGTAGCATCAAAGCCTAAGACAATGCAAGAGGCGATTGAAATAGCAACTGAACTGATGGATAAGAAAATCTATACTTTTGCTGAACGTCAGACATAGAAGAAAAGAAAGCAAGATGATAACCAACAACAACAACAACAAAACAAGAGGCAGAACACTGGCTGGGCCTACACTTCAGGATCTGGTGAGAAGAAACCTTACGGAGGATCTAAACCTCTATGCTCAAAATGCGTCTATCACCATGACGAACAATGTGCTCCAAAATGCCACAAGTGCAACCGAGTTGGCCATCTGGCTCGTGACTGTAGAAGTACTACAAATGCCAACACTGCTAAAAACCAAAGGGTTAAAGGGGCAGGTCAGAAACCTACTTGCTATGAATGTGGATCCTAGGGACATTTCAAGAGGGATTGTCCAAAGCTGAAAAATAACAACCGTGGTAACCAAGGTGGAAATGGAAATGCTCCAGTGAAAGTGTATGTGGTAGGCCGTGCAGGGACAAACCCAGAATCAAACGTCGTTACGGGTACGTTCCTTCTAAACAACCGCTATGCTTCTATCTTATTTGATATTGGTGCCAATAGAAGCTTTATGTCTACTACATTTAGCTCCCAAATTGATATCACGCCATCTACCTTAGATCATTATTATGATGTTGAACTAGCTGACGGGAGAATAATTAGGTTAAACGTTATCATTCGGGGTTGTATATTAAATTTCTTAAATCACCCATTCAACATAGACTTAATGCCTGTAGAACTTGGTAGTATTGACGTCATAATCGATATGGACTGGTTGGCAAAGTACCAAGCTATCATCGTTTGTGCCGAGAAAATCATTCGTATTCCTTGGGGAAATGAAATGTTGATTATTCACGGTAACGAAAGCGACTGGGGAAACGAGACTCGTTTGAACATCATCTCGTGCACTGAAACGCATAAGTACATGCTAAAAGGATGTCCTATCTTTTTGGCACATGTTAAAGAAGACTAAAGACAAGTCGGAGAAGAAGCGACTTTAGGACGTACCGATCGTTCAAAATTTTCCTGAAGATTTGGCGGGTCTCCCTCCGACTCGACAAGTGGAATTCCAAATCGATTTGATTCCTGGTGCTGCACCTATAGCACATGCACCTTATCGATTAGCTCCATCTAAAATGAAGGAATTGTTGGACCAACTCCAAGAACTTTCTGACAAGGGCTTCATAAGACCCAGTTCCTCACCTTGGGGAGCTCCGGTCTTGTTTGTCAAGAAGAAGGATGGATCGTTTCGAATGTGCATCGACTATCGAGAGCTGAACAAGCTGACGGTAAAGAATTGTTATCCACTCCCAAGGATCGACAATTTATTTGATCAACTACAAGGATCCAGTGTTTATTCTAAGATAGACTTGCGATCAGGTTAACACCAGCTTCGGGTACATGAAGAAGATATTCCAAAGATGACATTCAAAACTCGATATGCTCATTATGAGTTCCAAGTTATGCCATTTGGCTTGACGAATGCACCAGCGGTATTTATGGATCTCATGAACCACGTGTGCAAGCCATTTTTAGATATATTTCTGATCGTATTTATCGGCGATATTCTCATCTACTCCAAGAACAAGAAGGAACACGAACAACATCTTAAGGCAATTCTGGAATTGCTTAAGAAAGAGGAGTTGTACGCTAAATTCTCTAAATGCGAATTTTGGCTTCCCAAGGTACAATTTCTCAGCCACATGATTGATAGGCAAGGCATTCACGTGGATCCCACCAAGATCGAATCTATAAAAGATTGGGCATCTCCTAAGACACCAACGGAGATTCGTCAATTTTTAGGTCATGCTGGGTATTACCAAAGATTCATCAAAGGATTTTCAAAGATCACTAAGCCAATGACCAAACTGACTCAGAAGAAAGTCACCTTTGTTTGGGGCGACAAACAAGAAGCATCATTTTAACTGTTAAAGCAGAAGTTGTGTAGTGAACCAATTCTGGTTTTACCTGAAGGAAGCGAAGATTTTATCGTATACTGTGATGCTTCGATCAAAGGTTTGGGCGTTGTGTTGATGCAAAGAGAGAAGGTGATTGCCTATGCATCACGCCAATTGAAGATTCATGAGAAGAACTATACAACTCATGATTTAGAACTTGGAGCAGTGGTGTTTGCTTTAAAAATCTGGAGACACTATCTGTATGGAACCAAGTGTATGGTGTTCACATATCACAAGAGTTTACAACACATTATTGATCAAAAGGAGCTGAACATGAGACAACGTTGTTGGTTAGAGTTGCTCAGCGATTACGATTGTGAGATTCGTTATCATCCGGGAAAGGCAAATATTGTTACTGATGCTCTAAGCAGGAAAGAGCGAATCAAGCCATTAAGATTCGAGCCTTAGTCATGACTATTAGTTTGGACCTTCCTAAGCAAATCTTGAATGCTCAGACTGAAGCACGGAAACCAGAGAACATCAAGAACAAAGATGTTGGAGGTATGTTGATTGAAAATTCTAAGGATCCAGAGAAACTTAGAATGAAAAGTTGGAACCTCGTGCGGATGGAACTCTATGCTTAAATAGCAGGAGCTGGTTACCATGTTATGGCGACCTGAGGACTGTGATCATGCACAAGTCCCACAAGTCAAAATACTTTATCCATCCAGGTTCTGACAAGATGTATCAGGACATGAAAAAGCTATATTGGTGGCCCAATATGAAGGCCGACATCGCCACCTATGTTAGCAAATGTCTGACATGTGCTAAGGTCAAGGCTGAATACCAAAGGCCATCGGGTTTGTTGGTGCAACCCGAGATACCTCAATGGAAGTGGGATAATATCACAATGGATTTTATCACGAAGCTTCCTAAGTCGTCACAAGGTTATGACACCATTTGGGTGATTGTTGACCGACTTACTAAATCTGCCATCTTTGTACCCATGAGGGAAACCATTCCCATGGAAAAATTGGCAAGAATGTACCTGAAAGAGGTAGCCACGAGGCATGGGATACCTGTCTTAATAATTTGTGATCGCGACCCTAGGTTCGCATCAAATTTCTGGAGGTCACTTCAGAAGGCCATGGGTACAAATTTAGATATGAAATGAAATTCAAATTTTGGGTTATATTCAAAATTACCAATATGAAATAAAATTCAAATTTTGGGTTTTACAACTCTTCCCCTCTAAAAATAAATTTTCGTCCTCAAAATTGAAATCAAAATTGAGATAGGTAGATGAATTCAGGGTTATTCAGATTACCAAAGATGACACGGTTGGTATGAAAAATGATAGGGGCGCGATGTTCAGCCAACCAATTCATACTAAGAATAAAATCGAAATCACTTAGTTCTAAGGGAAGAAAATTAGCAAAACAAGTCTTATCATCAAAATGAAGCGGAAAGTTCTGATATTCGGGTCAGACTTTTCATAGGCGTAGATATTGAGAAGGTATAATTAAGTAGCGTAGGAAAGATGCTAAGGTGTTTAGTAAATGAAACATAAACCGCAAAATGTGTTGTACCCGTATCAAATAAGCCAAAAATAGCACGACCGTTCAAAAAGAGAGTTCTCGGAACGGTACCTGAAGAGTTAGCCACCTGATCCTTGGTCGAAGAAAATACTCGTCCCTTAGTAGCAGGTAATCAACGAATGAAACATCGAAGATAAATTAAAGTTAAGATCAAAATACGAAAGGAAGCGATCATATCAAAAGGAAGCCTAATGTCTACCCAATCCTCACAGGTCATAACCTAGGTTCTACAAGGCTCAACCTGGCAGCTCTGATACCATAATTGTAACATTCCGCTTCGATAAAGAGACCAAGATTTACGTTATGGTGTCATATCAGAACATATAAACGCAAGCGGAAGACTTTATTAATTAAAAATACCAAGTCATAAAACAAAATGACTTCCAACAGTATTAAATTCCAACAAAGTCAAATAAAAGAAATCTTCAAAAGGAAATGTGTTAAAACATGAATCCAAATCCAAAAGGGTTCTTCTAAAGGTGGTCCTCTAAAAGCTCCTACTCTCAACACTCATATCCCAGCTTCCCGCTTAGTACCTGCCGCAGGAAAGAAAACGCGGCTGAGCTAACGCTCAGTGAACAGATATAATAATAATAACAGTAATAAAATGAAGGAATGAACGAAACGGATCATGAGAACTTGCCAAACAAATTCCAAACGATATATATATATATATATATATATATATATATATAGAATAATGAATAGGATAAGAGTAATCAAAGGAAATGCCCACGAGCCCAAACAAATGTCTAAACATGATACATAAATAGACCCTAAACATATAATCAGATAATCATAATCAAATGTACACAGGCAAGCTCCTACTGTGTACCAAATGTGATATGGGGTGTATTCCACACACAAAACCATTCACCTAAACTGAACGGAACAAAGTACCTAGGATGCATCCATATGCTCCCTGCAAAACAAAGTTATATTCATATACACAAGCACTATGGCGAGTGTACGAACATATATAATCAAATCATAATAAGTGCACATACAAAAGGGAACGCCGTGGACTAATCACACTGCCACGGATAGTGTTATGCCATTGGTGCGTCAATGACATAGTTATAGTACCTCCATGACTTGATACAAATAGCTCGGGCAAAGAGATAGGCAAAAGATAACAATGATCAAGTTTCAAATAATCCAAATATAGAAACGAATCTAGTAGCATATTCCAAACAAGAACCAACAGATTCATACAAACGAATATCGAATCAAACGGATTGTCAACATCAAACGAGTCATGATTACGGATAGCAACTCAAAGGAATATCAAACGAATATCAAATGGATCAAGTAGCCAAATAAAAGAGAATGAAGTGTCCTTACTAAAAGGACGAAATATCTGTACGAATAACGGAACGGACTAAAGAACCCATAAATCGTAACAATAGTAAAGAGAGGTATGTATCAAGAATATTTATACCTTAACAAACACGCAATGGAGAGTACGAACACGAAGACAAAAGATCAAAGCCTCTTCACCGTATCTACACAAATCCATGTTTACATATATTACATACCCTTTTTAAGTATTTTTACAATTGATCTTACCATAAATGAAGTTTACTTGACTTAATTAAGGTTTCCAAAAATTCCAGATTTTGACTACTTATTAAAGGTAAGTTTCCTTACTTAAAAGACCCATAAAAATATCTTCAAAAATTACACCAAAAATTACAGAGGTTCCTACATATGTCTAATATACCCATGAAAATTATTTTAATTTATTTCCATGTTTAAATATCCCTTTCACCCTTGTTACCCAAAACTGACCCGAATTTTGACCTGACAGAACCTTTGAAAAGTTGACGCGTAAAAACCAAACTTAGACAACCCAGAAAATTCTGAAAGATATCATGGATGTAGCACATATCATGAAGATTTTCCAAATCAAATTTTAAAATCTAACTCCTTACGGTTTGAGAAATAAAAATCAAACACTACAACTGAAAGTTTCGGCCAGAATCTGCAGTTTTGACACTTAATCTTATAAAATCTAAAAATCGACCTTTCCGACCTCCAATTGACATGAGGCCGGATTTTCCAAAAACTTGACTCTTTGAATTTAACTTTAGGCTTAAGAATCATGTTAAAACCACTTTTTATCATCAAGTTATACCCTGTTGAACATGACCTAAAATTCTGCCCAGAATTATTAACCATGAAAACCCTAATTAACACCCATCAAAACCAACCCTAGGGTTTCTAATCTTGTATTTTTTTTTATTAATAACATCATTAATGGCCATCTAGGGTTTCAAAACATGCAATTAAACCATTTTAAATTAGATTAACCCTAGAGAAATTGACAAGAATATAAATACTTTATTTCTTACAATCTTTTAGGTTTTATATGTAATCATGGTGACACAAGAATGATACAAATTAAGACTTACATATGGAATGAGGGGGGAGTAAAAATCAAACACCAAGAACACACCAAAGATTGAAGATCAAACCACACCAAGATTACTCAAAAACACCTAAACCTTCTTCTTGCTTGAAACTTTGATGGAAGAGTACACAAAATTATGGAGTAAGAATTTTTGAGAGAATGATGAGAATGGGAGAGAGGGGGCCGAATTTATAAGGATGGAGAGAAGGGGGGACAAAATCTTTTATAACTTTAAAAAGATTACACATGTTTATCTTAATCACTTTACACTCTTTTCCTAAATAAGTTTCATTTCAAAAATAAAAGATTTTGGTGTATAATCACCTATAGAATGCCGGATTTAAGAGATAAGGAGGGGGAACAAAATAAATTTTTTTCCATTTTTAAGATTTCACAAAATATTTACTAAAACCTTTTAATACTTATCCCTTAAAATAGGTTTTTTTTATAAAAAGGAAGTAAATATACAAAATAATCAAAATTACAACATATATTTTTTTTTTCTAAATATGGGCCGGCCATATATATGTACATATATAAGTTTTATATATATATTTTTAAAACAAAATACCTTATGTTATATCTTTATAATTTCCCAAAATTATAACCTAAGGTTTTATTTTCAAATACTTATTAATAAATTTTAGGTTATATTCAAAATTACCAATATGAAATGAAATTCAAATTTTGGGTTTTACACTTTGAGCCCATTATCATGAATTGTCAATTACTTGTTGTGAGCGCGAATGTTGTAAATAGATCTATTTGGGATTGACATCCCCGTTCGGGTGAGTCATGCTCACTGTGCTGGTATGTCGGACAACGAACGTATACCATGCCAGACATAGGATGTTGTGGGTTAGAACATCATCACGGGCAATGTTGACAATTTATATTGCAATTCATACATGTCGAGCTTCAATGTCATGAGCTTAGGGAAACGTAATCACATTTTATGATGTTTGCATCTGTTGCATTATCATGGGGAAATCTTACGGTCCTACATTATATATTTTACAAACCTATGAATTCACCAACATTATTGTTGACGTTTTAAGCAATGTTTTCTAAGGAAATCAATGAGGTACAAGGCAAGGGATACATTGGTGGTCGTTATTTTGGAAGTCGTTTGCATAAAAGATTTGGTTGCGTTACATTTTGGGGAGACATTTGTTATGAACTAGAATATTTGTATTTTGAACATCGAACAAGTAAAGCTTCGGGCTTATGTAACAAACAATTTGTTAAATCCAATGTATCGGTTTTAAACGACTATTAAATGGCCGTTCTTATATATATCTTGTGCTATTAATCTATGAAGTATCACCCCGAACCCATATTCCGCTGCGACCCAATTTGGCAGTGTTACATAATCGATGCATACTCACCAACCTGTAACAGTTCTTGTTGGAACAAGTTCATATTTTTTGTTAGCAACAACTGTAATACCACCTTTCTTGGATACACAATGAATGGGACTTACCCAAGGGCTATCGGCGATTGGATAAATGATACCAGTGTCGAGCAGTTTAAGTATTTCTTTTTTCACAATTTCTTGCATGTTTGGATTCAATCTTCTTTGTTTTTGAACAGCTGGTTTTTTGTCTTCCAAGAGTTAAATTTTATGTTTACAAAAAGATGGGCAGATCTCAGGAGTGTTTGTTGTTTTCCAGGCAAAGGCTTGCTTGTGTCTTTTAAGAACAGATACTAACTTGTTTTTTTTTGTTCAGAGACTTGAGATATTATAACCACAGTAAGAAAAGAAGGTTTTTCCAAGAATGCATATTCCAAGTTATCAAATAGAGGTTTGAGTTCAAGATCCGTAGGAGGTTCTTCAAGAGATGTTTTGATCTTATAATCGGTATTAAAGGTGGTTTTTTGAAATGGTGTTCTTCGGTGTCAGATTCGGATTTAGAGTTTTCATCAGCAGTCATTGCCATGAATTCATCGAATTCAGCAAAAAGTTTTTCTTCGAGGATGGTTCCTTCGATGGAATGGAGGATTTCACTACCTTCATCGAGAAGAGCATCAAAATCTTCTTCTAAGATTTCATCGATGACATCAATACTGAAACATGTATCATCGTTTGAGTAAGAATGTTTCATCGCATAATCGATGTGAAAGATCATTCGTTCAGTTCCAACTCCGAGATTGAGTTGCTTCTGTTTAACTCGAATTACTGTCTTCTTCCATTTTGATAATAACGAAATCGGCAGGGAAGATGAATTTACCAACTTCAACGAACATATTTTCAGCTATTCCAAAAGAATATTGGAATGATCGGTCAGCTAATCTTACGCTTATTTTAGTAGGTTTGGGAGTTTCGGGAGATAACTTCGCGTATAAGGAATACGACATGAGATTGATGCTAGCACCAAGATCGGCTAGAGCATTACATGAGAAAGCTTTGTTGAAGTTACATGGAATGAGAAAACTTCTAGGTCTCCAAGTTTTGGTAGAACTTTGTTTTAAAGTATGGCAAAACTTTCATCGCTTAAGAAAGCGGATGAAATTTGTTTGATTTTGTGTTTGTTATTCACGAGTTCCTTGAGAAATTTGCCATAGTTGGGCATTACGGCTAAAACATCGACAAGAGGTACATTGATTCGAACAGCGCGAATCATGTTGAGGAATTTTCCATATAGAGCTTCCATTTTCTCTTTTCTAAGGCATTGAGGATATGGGATTTTTGGTTTGTATAGTTTGGGTATCGATGTTTCTTTGACTGGTTTTGGTTCTTTAGGTTTGGGTTGAGTTGTAGGTTCATTATCTTCATCATCGCCATCAATGTTGATAGGAGTTTTAGAATCATTAGGTTGATCATTTGGGTTGATAGGTGGGTCATAGGTCTTACCACTTCATGTAAATACGGCATTTACATGTTCGTTTTGAGCTTGTTGTGGTTTATAAGGTTTAGATAAGCTACCTTTTGGGTTAGGTTGAGTGTTACTGGGAAGAGATCTAGAAGGTCGACCAGATTGCTTGTCAGCAAATTCGTCGAATTTAGCTTTGAGATTTTGGATTGATGCTTGATGATTTTTTGTTGTTGTTTTGAGTTTGTTTTTGAGATCCATAAAAGTATCTTTGAAAAAATAGTTGGTCAAGTGTTGAGCTTTTATGAAGTCGCTTAGTTGTTTTTGAAGGTCGGGTTTATCATCAGAGTTAGATTGATAGTTGTCTCAGTTGTAATTGTTTCTTCCGTTTGAATGCTAATTATTGCAGTTTGAATCACGGTCGCGGTAATCATTGTAAAAACGAGTACGACGGAAGGTTTGCATGAATTTGGCTTCCTCTTCACGAGACATGGGTATGTCATCATCGTTATGATCAGGGTTTAGTTGTTTTGAACGAGATTGAAATTATTAATACTGAGCATCCATTTTCATGGTCATAGCATCCATTCAGGCCATAATTTTGTCAGTGAATTACTGCTACCTTCATCGGCGAAAGAAACGATTTTCTTAAGAGATGGTTTTGTTTTTTGGTTTTTAGCCCAGTCGAGCTTGAGTAAGACTTTGTCTTCGAGAAGCTAATAAGCTTGGTTTGGTGCTTTATAGAGAAAAATACCACCAGTTGCGGCATTTAGAACTTCTTGGGTAGTTTCGTTAAGGCCGTGATAAAATATTTTGATGATGTTGTCTTTGGACAGATTGTGACCATGGCAGTTTCTGAGCATTTCCTTCATACGAAGCCAAGCATCGGTTAGAGATCCATTTTCATGTTGAGAAAAGGCTTGGATTTCTCCGAGGAGCTGATCGAAAAGAGCTGGGGAAAGGAATCGGCTAATGAAAGTGGTTTGAAGTTCATCCCACGTTTTGATAGTTCCTTCGTTAAGTTCATCCAGTCATGTTTTTGCTTCTCCAGTGAGTAATAGGGGAAACATCATCAGGCGGACAGCTTCATTCTTAGTGTCTCTGTATTTAAACATATCACATATTCAGAGGAATTCATGAATGTGTTTGTGAGAATCGGTTTTGATTCTACCATCGAATTGGTTTCCTTTGATGAGAGTCAAGTGGTTACTTTTAATGGAAAATTCGTTTGCGGTTTCAGGAATGGTGATTGCGGAACCGGGAGTCAGAGCGATAACACAGTCGGCAGCCCACATGGGTTCGTCATCTATGGGATTGAGGTTTTAAAGGGTAACGAGAAAGTGAGGGAAGTAATTGATGTCGAGAATTGACGCGTAGACAACTCTCGGTTGTTGAGGTGGATCGTTTCTTTGTTCGAATGAAACTCTTCTGTTTCGTCGACGAAGTCTTCGATTCAGAGTACGTTCAGGTTCAGGTAATGGTTCAATAAGTTCAGAGTTGGATGAACGTGTATGCATCCAAAGGAGAATTTGTTTGGGTTAGTTTTTCAGAAAACTGTACGGTAATTTTTTGAAAAAGAGGGAGTGTTAAAAATTATTTTAAAAGTTTGATTACAAAACAACTTTGAAATCCCCTGCAGCGGCACCAAAAACTTTGATGTGTTTCAAAAGCTTTAAATTTATAAGACTGAAATTACTGGTTATTAGATGGAAACACACGGGTAAAAGTATAACCCACGTATGTAGTATAATCTTTTTAGGTAAGACCAGGTCATCCACAGGGATTTGCGTAGTGTTTGAATAATCAAATAAAAAATAAACTTTAACAGATTTAAAATAAATTGAACTGAATTCAATAATGAGAAAGATGACTCCTAGGATAATTTCATATAACTCCTAAGCAATGGTGATAGTTACGATCTCAAACTTAGGACTTTAATTTATAAAAGGGTTTTCTCGTCAGAAAACGTTTTCACAAATTAACTTGTTTAACTTAAGACTTATATTTAGTTAACTCGATCAAATGTGTCCCTCAAATAATCCAGATACTATTATATCAAATCTATTTTGTTTATCAAATAACGTAAGTGAATTTCTCGTCACAAACGATAAAGATCAAAGACAAATCTTTAAAACTATATAGTTCACAACGGGTCTTTCGACCTATATCGGTGTGCGTATATAATCAAAGTTGATAAGATTGGACACGATAGGATTTTAACGTAAGCTTAAGATTAACAAGATCGTAATTATACCAAACGCTTATTCATTATATTATTTTCACCGAGTAGTCATGAGAGATTTAGCCTCTCATGGCTATGAAGTTCATAACAAAATTAAGTAGATAAACAATAAACATACTATGTCCGGGTAAGAATATGGATCAAACTCTACCCGATACAAGTATAGAATCTTAGTACAACCATTATTTCTTCTAAATTCTATGACGTTCTTCTTCGTTCTTCGTGGTTTGATCTTTAATCTTCAAGATGTTTTGAAGATAGATTTGTTGGTGTGAAATGAGAGGAGTGATTTTTGATAGAACATTTGATATGAAATGCTTGAAAATCGTCCTCTATTTATAGGCTGAATTTGGGGTCGAAGTGGGTCGCACAAGAAATTTGTGCGGCGTACTTGGGGTGTTAAAGCGGGGTACATTTAATTCCATTTATTCTTCTTCTTAACATCGACAGGAAGTGCGGCGCACAAAGAAATTTGTGCGGCGTACTTGGTGAGTAAATGCGATCTTTATTTAATAGTCTTTAACTCCTGGACTTGATAAGAAGTGCGGCACACAAAATATTTGTGCGGCGTACTTGAGGTCTTTTTCAGCTTTGGTCCTTTCTTTTCTTCTATCTTGCTTTCCAATAACTATAAACACTTGAACGTTGTTCTTTTTGAGCTTAGGATGACTTCAAGTAAACCTGCACATAATTCATGCTATTAAGTATTGAGAGTTCATGAGAAATGATAAAATATATATAAATAACGTCGCCAAAAATATGTATAATTAAGGCGTTATCAGTACGTCATTCCTTTAGGCATGATTTTTCTGACCAAATAATTTGCAAAGTCTGCAAACCATGGTTCTTCTCTTAAATTTATTTCCAATAAAGTTTCAAGAGGAAAGGTGTAATTGATTTCATTTTATGGGTCGTCTATTTCATTGTTTATGATACAAGACAAATGATCGGCTGCAACATTTTCAGCACCTTTCTTGTCTTTGATTTCAATATCGAATTCTTGTAGTAGAAATATCCAACGAATAAGACGTGGCTTAGCATCTTGCTTTTTGAAAAGGTATTTTAGAGCAGAGTGGTTTGTGTAGACAATTGTTTTGGATAAAACAAGATAAGCACGGAACTTATTGAATGCGAATACAATAGCCATAAGTTCTTTTTCGATTATTGTATAGTTTTATTGAGCTGGATTTAAGATTTTGCTTGAGAAATAGATAGGGTGGAAATGTATTCCATCACGTTGTCCTAAGACTACACCAACTGTGAATTCACTGACATCACACATAAGTTCAAATGAAGGTTCTAGTTTGGACTCGTGATGATGGGTGTACATGTGAGTTTTTCTCTTAATAATTCGAAGACTTTATGACATTTGTCATCAAAGTTGAATGGTGTTTCCTTTTCTAGAATTTTGGTCAGACAACAAGTGAATTTGGACAAATCTTTTATGAATCAGCAGTAAAAAACGACATGTCCTAAAAACTTCTAATGCCTTTTACATTAGTAGGGAGTGGTAATTTGGATATCACGTCAATTTTGCTTTGTCAACTTCAAGTCATTCTTTAGAAACTTTGTGTCCGAGCACAATTCCTTCTTTGACCTTAAAGTGACATTTTTCCCAATTATGGACAAGATTAGCTTCTTTACATCATTTGAGCATTCTGTCGAGATTTTTGAGACAATTTTCAAAATAGTTTCCAAATACTAAAAAGTCATCCATGAAAACTTCCATAGATTTTTCAATCATGTCGTTGAAAATTGCTATCATGCACCTCTAAAAGGTAGCAGGTGCATTGCAAAGGCCAAAAGGCATTCGCCTGTAAGTGTATGTTCCAAAAGGACAAGTAAAGATTGTATTTTCTTGATCTAATGGATGATTGGAATTTAGAAATATAGAGAAAAACCATTAAGGAAACAAAAGTACTCATTCCTTGTGAGTCTTTCTAACATTTTTTCCATGAACGACAAAGGAAAGTGGTCCTTAGCAGTTGCTTCGTTGAGATTTTGATAGTCGATACATACACGCCAACAAGTAACGGTTCTGGTAGGTACGAGTTCATTTCTTTCATTGGTTACTATTGTGATACCTTCTTTTTTGGTACACAATGGATAGGAGTAACCTAAGGGCTATCGACAATGGGGTAGATTATGCCAAAGTCAAGGAGTTTAACTACTTCCTTTTTAACAACTTCTTGCATGTTAGGATTTAATCTTTTGGTTTCTTATCGTAAAGTAATTGTATTTTGTGTTTACAAAAGGATGGACAGATTCCATGAATATTTGTTGTTTTCCAAGCGAAAGCTTGTTTATGCTTTTTGAGAATAGATATCAGATCATATTTGTTTTATTTTGAGAGTTTGGATGATATGATCACAGAAAGTAAGGATGTTCCTTCTAGAAATGCATATTCTAGGTGATCGAGAAGAGGTTTTAGTTCAAGATCAATTGGTGTTTCTTCAATATATTTCTTGATGTTGAAATCAATATCGAGTCTGATTTCTTCGAAGATCATTTCTTCATCTTCGTCATCTAATGATTCATCTGTTTCTTTGATATTCATAGCCATGAATTTGTCAAATTCAGCGAATAGTTCTTGTTCAAGAGGTGTTACTTTTACTGAGTAAAGAATTTTACTACCTTCATCGAGTAAAGCGTTGAGATCTTCTTCCATAATTTCATTGATGACATCGATAGTGAAACATGTGTCGTCATTAGAATAAGAATGTTTAATTATCGAATCTATAGAAATTGTCATTCGCTCTTCTACAACTCCCAGGTTGAGTTGTTATTGTTTTATGCGAATAATAGCAAAGGCAGTGTGTATGAAGGGTCTTCCTATTTATCTTCCTCCATTTCGAGGATAACAAAATCTACCAGGAAGGTAAATGTTCCTACTTCAACTAGCATGGTTTCAACAATTCATACTGGATATTGAAAAGATCGGTATGCGAATCGTATACTCATTTGGGTAGCTTTGAGAGTTTCAAAGGATAGTATAGTATGATATTTATACTAGCGCTAAGATCGGCCAAGACATTGCAAGAGAATGTCTTGCTGAAAGTACAAGGGATAAGGAAACTTCAAGGGTCTTCGATTTTGGGTGGAACTTTGTTTTGAACGATTTCTTAACATTCGTCACTTAGGAAAGTTGATGAGATTTGTTTTATTTTGTTTTTGTTGTTGATAAGTTCTTTGAGGAATTTACCGTAGTTGGGCATTCTTTGAGGAAAAAGTAGGAATTTACCAATCTGTAACACCCCCATTTTTGACATATAGCAGCGGAAGCTAATCTAGGGTATTACTTCATGGATCAACAGACATAATCATAGAAAATGACTCATAAAGAGACGTTTTAGAAAATTTAGTTATCATTCAATATAATCAGAGTTTTACAAAAACAGAGGTCCCAAAATCTACATGAAAACATAAAGTTTGAATGGTAACAAGTTTGGACGTCCTCAAGTCAATGCCACTCCATGCCATAGGTTGCTCAATTACCTAAGATAAACATGCTAAAAGGGTCAACACAAAGGTTGAGTGAAATTCATAGGTTTATGATAAATAGTTGAATACAAGTCATCATAGACAGTGGGTTACGTTGTTATACACCCATAAATAGTAATAATTGCAATTGCATTTACAATTATCATAGTAATAATCGAATACAAGTTATCATAAGTGGTAATAATTGCAACACATACAATTATCATGAAAAACAGTATTATTGCCCTAAGCTCATGATATCAATACGTTAACATGGAAATCACCGTAGTGACATTGGTTGAGGAACAAATGTCCCCGTGGAAAGGTAACTTGCCAAGGTTACCCATTAAGTCAAATATAGTGCGTTTGGCTACCCCATGAACGGGTATACCAACAGGAGTCGTCACCTCTAATAGATCTATCCACAATATTTGCGTTTACTCGCAAGTAATTAATGGTTCATGATAAGGAAATAGTGGCACTGGAAGGTACTTAGGCAATAATATATCTGGATAGCATATAATTAGAAAAACACTTGCATTCATGGTTTAAGTATGATCCCCCTCGCGGGTTTATAATACATTCAAAAGATTGAAATGCGAGGCTATGAACTCACCTTAACAGGGAAATCTGATTGATGGCAAAAGTATGTGAAATGAAAGTAACGGCCTCGTCACGTAACCTGAGGGTAATATGTCAAGTCTTAGTGTGATTGTTTATGTTTCAAAACCTCATAAAGTTTAATCATACATATTACTTTGATTTATTAATTTATGGAAATATTGTATCACTGTTCGGGCTATCATAATTCAGAGGTCATGTAGTAAACGTTTGAGGAGTCAGGACACTTTAAATCGTAAATCCAACAAACTCGTCAAAACGTATACTAAAATGAAACCCCTCACATGAAATTCCCTAGTAACGTGATACGATAAGATTTTAAGTTTCTTCAAAAGCTAGTCGATGATAAATTACGTTATATTTATAACATAATTGTTTTATAATGCGTCGATCGATGATTAATAACGATAAATGTGTCGGGTTTTAATAAAATTGAGTCTTATAATATTTATATATATTTTTATAATTTATATAAAAATATTATATTTTATATTTTTAAGTATGCAAAAATGGCAATATATACCCTTGATTTATAAATTTTTACAAGTTTAATCCTTTTAATATATAACCTTATATAATTTAATCCCTTAACTTTGAAAATTGGCAAAACAGCCCCTTGGGGTTTTAAGTTTATGAATATGACATTTCCAGCCCCTCTAGTTATAATTTTAAAATATTTACAATATATACCCCTTATATGGGATTTATTTTCAAAACAAGTCAAAAAACCATAATAATGATATTTTTGAAATCCAAAAGACTTTTGCAGCTTATAGCTTATTAGATTAAGCTAAAATAAGTAGAGCTTACATGCTTATAGCTTATGGAAAGGGCGTATGAACTTAAAAACATGAAATGGGTCGTTTGGGTTCGAATTCATAATCCAATGGGTTTGAACATTTAAGACTTGTTAAAAAGCTTATAGAAATGACAAATGAGCTTATAGGAATAGCTTATTATAATAGCTTATGATCTTAGCTTATAGGATTCAAGAAAATGGCTTTTTAGGGTTTCATAGGGCGCGTTTGGTTTTTAAATTTTAACACACATGGGTTGTGATTCAAGGCTTTTAACAAGAGCTTATATATGATCATAAGGAAGCTTATTAAAGTTTCAAAACAGAAAATGAGCTTATTGAACAAGAATTAAGCTTACTTGAGCTAAAACGGGTCGTATGAGGGGTTTTTGGTTTCGTACGCCTAGTAACGACTTCAAAGCTTCTTTCTCTTGATTTCTTGGCTTCAATTCTGATCTTGGGGCTTCACTTCTCTTCCTTGATCTTGATTAAGGCTCCATTTGTGTGTGTGTTAAAGATTTGAGGTGTGTTTTAAATGAATGAATGTCACAGATTTATATAGGGGTCGAAAGACTTGGTGGCCAAGTTTTACATCTTGGAGGCCAAGAATACTTAGGGTAGGCTGCAAGTTGAATGGAGTAGAAGCCAAGGTTGATGACTATGAAGAGGTAGGAGATAGCATGACAAGGTGGAAGGATGTGGCATGGTTTCGGTTATCAAGAGAAGGTGACGAGGATGGGAAAGACTTGGAGAGCAAGATTGATGATGTAATGGTGACAAGAAGCTTACAAGGTGGTGATGGAGCTGCTTGCAATGTATGGTGTGGGTTCAAACTATTTTAGGATTTGGTTTGAAATAGACTTAGGGTGTTACGAGTTTAATGGGTCATGGGTTTTAGGTTTTTAGGTTTAATGAGCTAGGGTTTAAGATTAAGAGGGATTAGGATTTAGATTAGTGTTAAGATCAAGGTTTAGGACTAGGATTAGGGTTTACGGGTTTTAGGTTTTTTATTAATGGTTTAAGCCGTGTATAGTTTAAGATTTAGGAGGGATTAGGTTTAGATGGTTGTGCATTGGAATGTTATACTTGGTGCTTTATAGGTTGTACGGAATGTGTTTGAAAAATGGAAGGAAAACACTTAATTTTGAATTCGTGCTTTAATGACTTATACTTCGGGTTTTAATGTGTTGTACCTTAGTTTTAGAGGAAAATATGGTTTAAATGTTGTACATGGTAAACTTGTACTTTAAGTTTAGGAAGTGATACGAACACTAGAAGAAAATTTGGAGGGAAAATGGAGAATTTGGATATCATGTATTATTGATTTATACTTAAGGCTTTAAGATATTGTACTAGGGTTTAAAAGGGAAAATATATTCAAAATTCATTCTTGGAATACTTGTACACATGCCTTGGAGGTTTTACAATATTGGAATTGTATTAAAACATTACCCACAATTAGGGTTTTGTGATAAACGTTAACGTATAATGTTTGTTTTATAATGATATGTTATGTAGATAACGTGTGAGTATTTGAATGTATTGCTTGACATATTATGATATTCATTTGACAGATGTGGCTATAGATTTTGGATTGGTGGTTGCATGAGCTTGTTTACTTTACTATGTAAGTTATGTTACATAGTTGGAATGAATAAAGCAAAAATTTTCCTGTGAAAAAGTAGTATTTAGTATAATATAAGGGGAAATTACAGTGATGAAAATTGTGTGTTGTTACAAGAGGTATGTAGATTCGAACGACATGAATCATGTCAAGAAATCTACCATATGGTGCTTCTATTTTTTCTTTTCTTAAATGTTAAGGATAAGGAATTCCTGGTATGTACGGTTTGAGTACAGGAGTTCGATGTACTTCTTCAGTCGGTTTAGGTTTCTTTGTTGTTGGTTCATTAATTTCATCATTACTATTGAGTTTAATTGTAGGCTGATAATTATTAGTGTTGTGTGGTGGGTCATAGGTTTTGCCACTCCTTGTAAATACGGTATTCACATTCTCGTACGAGCTTGCAATGGTGATAAGCTTTTGGTGCCTTTTTAGGGTTTGGTGTGATTACAGGAAGAGATCAAGAAGGTCTACCAGATGTTTTTTAAACAAGTGATCGAATTAGTTTTTCGAGGTTCTGAATTAAGGCTTTGTGGTTTTTGTTGGTAGTTTCAAAATCTGTTTTGAGTTTATAGAAAGTTTTCTTCACAAAATTGTTTATGGATTATTGAGATTTAACAAAATCGTTGAGTTGTTTTTGAAGATCAGGTTTTTCGTCAGCTAATACAGATTTTGAGTTATCTCGACTATGTTCTCCAGTACGTCATTTATCACGGTTACGATCACGGTCTCAAAAATCGTCGTAAAAAGGGGTACGTCGAAATATTTGCATAAATTTTGCTTTTTCTAAACATGTTATAAGTTCATCATCCTCTCTGCAATCAGAAGTGAAATGATACCTCCGCATTTGTTTGCATTCTATCACACATTTTATTTCATATCAATTTTATGTTTTTGTATTGATAATCTAAGTTGATGTCAAGAAGTATTTAACCATAATTTTTTAGTAGTTTGAATGCTGCTACCTTCATCGCTAAGCAACAATTTGTACTAATATAACTTTTTAGTCTTTGGTTTGGATCCAGCCGAGTTTGAGTAAAACTTTTGTCATCAAACATGATATGCTTGTTAGAGTTTTGTAGAGGAAGATCCTCTAGCTTCAATCATTAAGAATTCTTGAGTAGGTTTCATTGAGATCATGGAATAAATTTTGATGACATTGCCTTTCGACAAACCATGTCCATGATAGTTTCTTAGTAATTCTTTCATGCGAAGTCAGGCTTTAGTTAAGCTTTCTCGTTCCTTTTGGTTGAAGCCTCGGATTTTTCCAAGAACACAGTCAAATAACGCTAGAGGGAAAATTGTCTTACAAAAGCATGTTGGAGTTCATCCCATAATTCTGTGGTTCCTTCATCAAGTTTATTTAACCAATTTTTTGCTTCACCGATTAATGATAAAGGGAACATCATGATTCTAATGGCATTGGTTTCGGTAGGTCCATATTTGAACATGTTGCCTACTTTGATGGATTTGTGAATGTGTTTATGAGGATCGATTTGAGTACGTCCATCAAATTAGTTTTCTTTGACAAGAGTCAAGTGATCGCCTTTAATAGCTAATTCTTTGGTAGTATCGGTTATGTGATAGCTGACCGGGAGTAGGTGCTACGTTTCGGTCAATGGCACACACCGGTAGATCAACGGGATCCATGTCGATGGGATCGTGTTGGTTAAATATTTTAAGAATAAATTTGAATTCGGTGATTCTTTCGATAGGTGGGATTATATCACGAGGATTTTTGAGTCTTATGTTTATTTATGAAAATGGTACTTTTTTACATCTACGCCTTTTATTAATGGTTCATTTGGGTTTGGAAAGTGGACTAACAAGTTCTGCTTCAGAAGAATAGGTGTTCATCCAAGGTAAAACTATTACGGATTTTTCGGGTGGTAAGAAAATTAAATTTGAATCGAAAGAGAAATTTTTGTTTCTCTAAGTGATTTGTACGACTCACTGATAGAGATTGCAACGTACTTCGAGTATGAATTTTGGGTTTTTTGATTTTGGTATTGGATTTACGAATTGGTTGGTTGTTTTGGGTTTCTAGGTGGATAGTAAACATGATTTAGGTATCAATTGGTTTGATTATGCAGTACTTTAGGAAAAGTACCATAGATTTGGATTTGTACGGCGTACCTAGGGTTGGATACGTCGGGTCGTGTATCTGGGTTCAAGTGCCTCGCACTTAAGGACATGTGCGGCGTACTTGCAGGTAAAATGTCTGCAGAAATTTGTAGATCACAAATTTTGCTATAGAATTCGATTTGGGTTGGTTCAAAATACTTATTAGTGATAAAAGAATAGATTTTAAGTCCCTGACAGTGGCGCTAAAAACTTTGATGTGTTTCGAAAGCTTTAAATTTAAATAACTAGTTTACCGAAATTTTAACAAAACACACGGATAATGTATAACCCTCGTTTTGTAGTATAGTATACATAAGCCCATGTCGTCCCAACAAAGACTTTTATGTATATTTATATCACAGAAGTAGTTTAAAACTAAAACAAGCAAATTTCAGACAAATAGCAAGTAAACGGTTTTAAGTAAATTCAAATAAGAGACAATATGATTACTTGGATATTTCATATAACTCAGAAATGTGGCATATGCAAATGATCTTAGTTTGGATAAATGTACAAAAACAAGTCTTGACTGCAATTCATAATATAGCAATTCTCGTCAAAATTACCTTTTTCATAAATTGAGCATAAAGATTAATCCGTATTTAATTAAAGACTTATGTTTGTTTAAAAAAGTGACTTCTCATAGAATTAACACAATACTTTATAGTCTAAATAATTACCAATTCACCTAGGCGGATTTCTCCAACCAAAGGCTAAAAACGCATAAATAAATTTTTAGAATTGCATAACATAAATTGGTTCTTTTGACCTATACCAACAAGCATACATAACCAGATTTGACAAAAAAGTATAGCAAGACTTCAAGTACATTGGATTATAACACAAACATGAAATTGAACAAGATCAAAGCATAGCCAAACATAATTTTAAGTATTCAATGACATTTCATAAACTTTCAAAATTGTGTGCTCAACACTTAACATTAACAAGTCGGTAATAATGACATAACTTACTTAAGAATGATTGTTATAAGATGATCCAGTGTCTGAGCATAATTTTTCAAGAATTATTCAATGACATTTCATAATTTTTTTTAAAATTGTATGCTCAACAGTGCCTCAACCTCAATTTTATATTCTTTTTACAACTTGGTATCATTTTTTGGGTGTCAAACATATGTAAAATTAAGGGGGAGCAAGATGAAAAAGTTCCACATAATTTATGCTGAAACATTTTTCTGCTCACAGAATTTTTAAGAAAAATTTTAATCACTTGGTATTTCAAAGACTGAGTGAATTAGTATTTAAAATGAGGAGAGAAATGTGACTAAAATGTGATCTTGAAAAATAATAATTGATCTAAAGACTCAAAGTGCTTTCAACTCTTACCCACATGTGTGAAAAACTTTCGATTACCAATGCACGTGTGTAGGGGGGGTCCTTTATAAAATGAAATTCTCAAAGTGTTAAACGATTTTCATAATCCTATCAAACACATTGATAGATTTTCAAATGGTTTTATTGTGATGATCAAATACCCAACAACCTATTAATTTCATGACGTTTCTGAAGTCATAAGATGGTTAGGTTAGGTATTAGTCCTATGATCCAACTAGAACCGGAGAGATCTACCCAAGGATAATCCATAGTTAGAAATAACAGTCTTTAGGTATGATTTGGAGAAGAATGAGAAACGGAATAATGCTGACTAAGACATGAGTTAACACTGGAACAATCACAACAAGGTGTTAGTAATGATGTCTTGGTAAGCATTAAAGGGGTTGAATAATGAAAAAGAAATGTAAGGATAAATGGTCTAAAGAAAGAAGCCATCCATACAGATTTAGGCAGAAACCGGGTCAATACATATGCTATCAGGTTTTACAAAGATGAATTCTGATATGGAAGACAAGACATCATGGACCCAGTGATGCACTACACAACCCTTCCCATCCATTCAAGTTTCTCTCAAAAGATACTTGTCTTATTTGTCACGGAGATACACGTGACTTCTATTGACTTTTTCACTCCGAGTTAGTTGATATTGAAAAGGTAGCAGTCAGTTCCAACCTCCGATCACTAAAACTAAAATGCACAAATCGAGTCTAGAGCCAAAGAGATCAATACATATAAATCTCATTAGGACAGATCTCTTGATAAACATTTGTTGTTCAACATCAAGAACACAAGTGATAACAAAGAATCCTACGTATTATCCTTGTAATTATGCCAGAACAATCAGAGTGATGCTCTTTAGCATTCCACAGTGACGAATGGAAATCCTTCCAGAGTCAACCTCAAATAGCTCTACGGTAGGTGACTTGCGAGATTCTATATGAATCAAACTTGTGACAACTAGATATCGATTTTGGTCCAGTAAATGAATTGACGACTCAATCAATAAGATAGTAACTAACTGATTCACTCTTATCGTATTGTCTGCTTTGAGACGTTCCGATAATAAGAACAAACAACTGTGGTGAATCTAATACATCTGTGTTATAGGATCTTACGCTTTAAGTTGGAAACCCTGTCAAGGAGATTCTTCTAAATTGAATCTACCTTATCACAAGTCGGTTCTTACGGAAACCGAAGGTTATCACAACTATATTCCGGTGAATGACAAAGCCATATTCATCCATATCTACTGTTTATTACGAACATTAAAATGCAGGTACAAATGACGGTGTTGCAATCTCATTCTAGTAGAGTCTGATTCATTACCACATGCTCATACATAAACTACAAAGACATACTATAAGCATTTAAATTCAAAAATCATGAAACCTCAAGAATTAAAGACAAAGACTTCCACAACTCTGATTATCAAGATTTTCCTTAAAGATATCAAGATTATCAAGACAAAGATTGTCAAGGGAGATTGTTAGCAAGCTTTCAAAAAATGATGCACAACATGAGCATGCAGGCCAAGACACATGATCGCAAGGTGGCAAGGATCTCAAGGAGAAAGATTTGAAGATCTTGGAACTAAAGACAAAGTCAAAAGACAATGACAAAGGCTCAAGATCAAAGATCACACATCATGAAGGAACAAGCCTACAATGAAGATAAAGACCAAGACAAAGACTCAAGAGCTCAAAAACAAAGAATTCAAGGACCTTGCTTCAGGGGAGATTGTTAGCCTTAAAATATTGAGTCGAACATGAAAAATCGGTTTCTTTAATATATGTTGTAATAGGCTAGACACGGGAATCAGGCTCGTTAATGTAATCTAATATTACACGTGTTGTGGGCTTAAGCCCAAAGTAATCCTGAGCCTGGCCCAAGATGAAATCACACGGCCTAACAAGGCTCATAGAGCCGGACCATGTGTGAGTATATATACCCTCTCCTTAGATGGAGAGGGCGTTGGTTCTTTCATTTCTTGTAAGGATCCATCCAAACACTCTTTTTCTCTCAATCTAATATTATCTCTTCTCTTTCTCTTTTCTTTCTCTAATATTCCCCCTTTCTATCATTCATGTATATATATGTAAAACTCAAAAATTTGATTTACATTTTTATTTCATCATTTTGAATATAACCTAAGTTTGAATAATAAACATTTGACATTAAAACATTGGGTTATAATTATTTGTGTACTATAAATGCATAATCTTACATAATTATTGTTTTTAAAAAATATATATATTTTCCTAATCTAAATAAACCATGGCCACCCCCTATATATTTAAAAATTATTTTATTTTCTTTTTTACAAATCCTATTTTAAGTATTAGGTGTAAAAAGATTAAGAAAAATCTTTCGAAATCTTCATTGATGAAAAATAAGAAACCTTGACTAAATTGAAAACATTAAATGCCTTCCTAATGCTCTACTCGTTTTCTTGCAAAGGATTTGTACCAATCCTTTATACACGATTTTGTTCACAACTCAATGACAACTCATTCACATATATCTTTTTTTAAATACTCTGTTAAAGCATGAACCAATATATATATATATATATATATATATAGTATATAAATGATATATACATAATATAGTATATATATATAATATAATATAAATCTATATAATAGTAGGCTATTCATGAAAGTAAATTAAAATAATAAGTGGTGAAAGTTAACTAAAACCACACATTGAGATGCTACGACATTCATTTCTATTCTTCTAGATGCAAACCATTTTGAGTTGTTCGAAAGTTAGATATTGATTGTAGATGGTGCAAATTGATTTTTATGATTTTGGCACACATAGAGGACCAAAAAATAAAAGAAATCATGAAATGCATCTAATATACGTATATGTATCTAATTAAAAGCTAGAACACACATTATGACGCATTATAATGCATCTAAGATTATAGAGATGCATATAATTTAAGTCGATGCATCTCGGATATGCGGTTATAGTTACTTCTTATCCTTCTTATTTTAAGAAAACTTCTCATTTGATCCTAACTATATATATATAATCTAGTTAAAATGGTGTAGGTGCTTAAAGTTGTTAAAGTGAGAAGCAATAAAAATTGGACAAATGTCACATTATTTAATTAGTTGTTGGTCCGTGGACGATTTGTTGGTTCGTGTACTAGTTGTTGGAGGTTTTGGTTCGTGTAGGAGCAATTGGTTCGTGATTTTTAGTAATACAAGTTTCTTGTGTATCAGTTTTTTTTTTTAACATATTTTAGCATTTATTTTGTTAACTTAAATGTAACATTGTAAAGAAGTGTATCATTCAATTGCGAATAAAATGTATATTTCTATTAATAGTCTTTTGTGAAAGCAAAATTATATATCATGGAATAGATCATATGTAGTCACTATAAATATGGCGTATCAAGTTTTTTTTTGTTGTACATCAATTTTTATGTATAATATTTAATGTCATGTATCTACTAGTAATTAAATCACATATTGAATATAATAGATTCAATGGTTTAAGATCACTTCTCAATTTATAAACACAACTTTAAGGCTACTACACTACAAAAATTCTCCCATATATATATATATAATATAATATAAATATATATATAAAATATATATTATATAGTATATATATATATATATATATATATATATATAATCATCCCTTTAAGTATCTCTTAAACAACACCCTTAAACAAAAGCAAACGCCGCCGTTATATAACTAACCTAGTGAGAAGAGTGTTCGAACGGTTCGTGTTCGGGTTAAAGGTTTTGGTTCGTTGATGCGTTATAGATCGTGGTGGGGCTGAGTGTTTTTGGTTCATCTATCCGTATACGTGTGGTTGTGGGTTTCAACTGCTCGGTTCGTGTTCGCGTTTGGGTTTGGGTTCTATTGTGTCTCGTGGTACCTTGTGCACGTTCGTGTTCGTGCTTTTGGTTTCGATCGTTCTTGTGTTGTCAGGAGGTACGTCTTAAAGTTGTGTCTTTGTATATATGTATTGATATCTATTTAATTTGGTAGTCTTTGTATGAGCTGATATGAGATGTATATAAATATGCATATATAAGAAGCATGATGAAACAATAAGATGTGGTCGTATATAGACTAGAACTAATAAATTAATTGAACATGTGTATCAAGATTTAAATGAGCACTTGAGCAGATGGGTTGGAAGTAACTATAGATGTGAACATGATGAGAAAAATAAATAGAAACAGAGTTGATATAAAACGATCGCAACTAGTAGGAATGAAGCGAGATTTTTGGATCTTAAATGGCTCACCGGGTTCATTTATAAGTGCTTTTGATCATAATCAAATAAAGTCGCTAATTAGTAATTACTATCTAGCGTAAGGTTAGAGTCCATTAATACAGTTTAGGCAAAGGAGAAAATAAACGATTATAAAATAAGTCGGGTTCTTTGACCAATTCGTAAACTGAAACGGGTATGGAAGACGTCTTATTGCTTTCATGTTACCATCCATTTATGATTTTACACTCTCTACCCTAAATTATCTCAAATATTCTCAAGTAACCCCATGAAATGTTTAAAGTGGCTATTTTAGCCCAACATATTTAAAATATTCAAATTCTCTCCCAATTAGTTAAATGGTAAAATATGTTTTACTAATAAATAACCTCATAACCATACATAACTATTGTATTGCCATTTACACTAGTCACGTAAATAGAAGCAAAATGTGAAAGAGATTTGATATGGGTAAGAAAAGAAAAGAAAACTAGATTATAACTCTAATAAAGGATAGATTGCTTATGTAGATTTGTCGATGATTTTGGTGAATCTTTGGTGATGAGTATTTTAGACTTAGGTACAGATATTCCTCACTCTTTTTTCTTTGCTATTGTTATGATATACCGGTTGTTTCGTTCGTTTGACTATTCGTACGGATATATCTACTCTCTCTTTAAGCATTATTTGTTCATAAAATAATAGTACGGATACTCTCACATCTTCTACTTACTATTGTTAAGATTCATCTATTCTTTCGTTGGCGTTGATCAATAGTCGTTTGTTTATTTGTTCATAAAAATATTTAATCTAGCCTTTTGAGCATTCTTGTTCCACAAAACGTTATATTCGACAAAACCTCTTTATTAGCCTTGTAGCTATTATTTCTTTCTCATTTGGGTTATAAGTACGCTTCATTGGTTCTTTCGTTAACATTGATCATTCATACAAGGATTTTATCCTTCACATTTATCATTGTTGATACGTATTGTTATGCGATACGTGTTGCTTTGTTCGTTGGTACGTTTTGTTGGTTTCTTCCATATGCATTTCTTATCGGTACAAATATTCCGTCCTTTTAGTAAGGACACCTCATGACTTGATTCTCATTTGTTTTAGCTACTTTGATTCGTTTGATATTCCGTCTGATTTGCTATCCGTACTCATGACTCATTGATATTCGTTGATATTCTGTTTGATTTGATTTACGCATTCATGATTCCGTTGATCTTTGTTTAAATATGATATTAGATCCGTTATCTTGATTGAATTATTGGTAACTTGTTCAGTTTGCTTAAATCTTTGCCCGGGCTATTTGAACTACCATGACTATGTCATTGATGCACCAATGGCATGACACTATCTGTGGCGGTATGATTAGTCCACGACGTTCCCTTTTGAATGATGGCCTTTGATTATTATTATCTTACATATGTATGTATACTCGTCATTGTACTTGTGTATATGGATATGACTTTGTTTTGCAAGGAGCGTATGGATGCATCCTAGGTACTTTGTTCCGTTCAGTTCAGGTAAATGTTTGTGTGTGTGCTATACACCCCATATCACATTTGGTACATCAGGAGTTGCAAATCCTATGTACAACTTATTATGTGGCTATATGATTATATCTGTTTAGGGTCTATTCATGTATCATGTTTAGACATTTATCTGAGCTCGTGGGCATTCCTTTGTTGTTCTTGATTCTTATTCATTTGATTTGTATTTCGTATGATATTTGTTTCGCAGGTTCTCGTGATTCGTTTCATTTATTCTTTTATCTTATTACCTTTTTATTATTATATTTGTTCACTGAGCGTTAGCTCAGCCGCATTTTCTTTTCTTGCGGCAGGTAATAAGCGGGAAGCTGGGATTTGAGTGTTGAGAGTAGAAAGCTTTTAGAGGACCGACCCTTGATAGATTTCCTTTGTTTGGATTTATGTTTAAGACTTATTTCGTTTGAAGATCTCTTTTCATTTAGACTTTGTTGGAATTTAATACTTTTGGAAGTCATTTTGTTACATGACTTAGTATTTTTATTTAATAAAGTCTTCCGCTTGCGTTTATATGTTCTGATTTGACACCATAATGTGACTCTTGGTCTCTTTATCAGAGCGGGATGTTACAATATATGTGGTTAAACCTGGTGAAGTGAAGTGATTATTAATTACAACGAGGTATCTCATTATTTATTGCGGTGGAAAGCAAAATATCAAGTAAGTGAACGGCCGTATTAAGGGCTTCAACCCAAAAGGTGGGAGGTAGATGTGCTTGAAAAAGGAAAGTGCGAATTAGGTTATTGATGGTACGAACCAAGCGTTCGGATTTACCATTTTGTTGGGATGTTTTGGGACATGAAAAATGAAACTGGATGCCATTGTCGGCAAAAAGTTTAAGTAGAGTCCAGTTGCCAAATTCACTACCATGATCACACTGAAAAGATTGTATTTCACATTTAAATTGAGTATGAACGTAATTACGAAACAAGACAAATTTAGACGAGACATCAAATTTGTTTATCAATGGAAAACCTAAACAAATTGGGAATAATGATCCAAAAATAAAACATAGTATTTAAACACTGAAAGACTCGGAATGGGTGAAGTCTATACATCTGAGTGAATAATGTCAAAACTAGAAGTAACCACCATAAGTCCAAGGGAGATCACACAATTCTTACTTTTGTATTTAATCGTTCCAAAACCACTTCTGTAAGAATTATGAGTTTTCAATCAATGATTACCTTTAATAATTCTTGCTTTGTTGTTGCTATCTGGCCTAGTCATGAATTTACTATCGTTATAATGTTTGTTTCCTGTTAGATTGTGGTTTCGTTGGATATCCTTTGACTATCGTATACTCACGATCGAGTTCTCTGTCCGTTAGTGTGTTTGTCAGGTGAATCGAGTTTTATAAATTTAAAACTTGAATAAAATATATTTTATAATAAAATACGCATCAAGTTTTTGGCGCCATTTCCGGAGAGCTAAAAATTAGTAATAATTTGAATTTTTGTATATATTGTATTCATTTGTAAATATATTCTGCTAGTTTTTCTTGTATGTTTTCAGATATGGGTGATGATGTTGATATCAGCACGCTCACCGTAGAGCAGTACCTGGCTTTGACTCAAGATAATATTAGACCAGGCATGGTAAAACACGAGATTGGCAAGGACGTCAAATTCGAGATCAATAGCAATTTTATGAGTGAATTAAGACGCAAACTTTTTGCACGTACTGATAATGAAGATGCCCACGAACATGTGCAGAGGGTATTAGAGATAGTAGATCTCTTCCACTTCCCTGGCGTCACTCACGATGCCGTTATGCTTAGAGTATTTCCTATTACCCTCAAGGGGCGGGCCTTGAGGTGGAAAAAAGGCTTCCAGCAAGAGTGATCAATACTTGGGATCTTCTTGAGAAAGAGTTCATCTAGCAATATTGTTCACCTTTTAAAACTGCCAAGAAACTAGAACAAATTCGCAATTTCAAACAAGAGATAGACGAGACATTGTATCATGCTTGGGAAAGATACAGTGATCGATGTCCGCAGCACGATCTGAACTGCCAACAGAAGGTTCATATCTTCTACACTGGACTAGACATCTCTACCCGTAGAATGCTCGACTCTAGAGGGTTCATTACTCTAATGACTCCAACTCAAGCCCTTATATCAATACAAGTCATGGCAGACCATTCACATAGTTGGTATGAAGAAACAACCATTAAGGAAAAAATGAAGGATAATGCGGATAACGTTGATGCCATTCAAGTTTCAAGGAGGCACATCCTACCAAGAAATGTCCTTTAAAAACAAAGGAAGGCAGTTGAGCATAGTAAGTAAATGAGATCCTTGGAGGAAACCATCATCAAATTATGTAATGAATTAATTAAAAAACAGGATGTGGATGATAAATGGATTAGGGAGTTCATCGAAAACACATAATCAAACATAAGGGTAATTAAAACTATGACAAAGAACCTGGAGGAAAAAGCTTATCAATTAACCCAAACTGTCCTCACTAATACAAGAGAAAAATTCAAGGCAAGAACGACAATGGGTAAGGAAAACATGAAGAAGTCGGTTCCTCATGATTTAGCACCTACGTCGTTTCTAGGACATTTGAAGGAATAAATAGGTAGCCCTTACAGAACTAAATTGTTTGCATGACTAAAAATCCTAGGGAAGTTCAGGTGGATGAAGGGGACATGGATGTCAGTTAGGACATTACAATCAAGGATGTAGAAAGGCTTAGGCAATTTCTCACACCTACCATACACACTTTACCCAACCTTGAACCTGAAGTGCAACCATATATGCCACTAGAACCAGTCCATGATAAGGAGAAAATTATAAGGGAAGAGGAACAGGATTATGATATTCCTTTACATGATGACGTGATGCAACCTTTGACCCTTTAGACAATTCACATCACACCACCCGATGATGATTATGTAACACCGGCTACTAATCCTATTTTGGACAAGCAATTGAATGAATTCAAGAAGAAGTTTTCTGATATTACTAGGGTTGCCAAAAAGGCAAATTGTAACCCAGTTAACGATGTAAAGGAGCTTTCTGATATAAAGAAATATGATCATGAGACCTTCATTCAGAAATTACTTCACCAAGTGAGCCAATCATCACACAAAATCGGTAAGACAAAAAGGGAAATGAAATCCCATCAACGATATGGTTCTAATTTATCATTTCCCTATCCAGTAGCAAATTTACACCATCATGGTGTTTACTTCTACTCTCTCTCGCACTTGATTTCAAGTAAGGGGAGGAACACCCTATTACTTGGCAAATAAGGGTGGAGTCAAACTCGTGACTCAAACAAAAACAAGCGCTTCGTGGGAGGTATCCCATGCCTATATTTTTATGTTTCATCTCTACATTTTAGTTGGTTTATTTGTTCCTAACTAGTTTTGTAGGTTCTAGCAGCTAGGAGGTAAATTTTGAGACCATCTCGACCTATAATTGTGTGGTAACAATGTTGATATAGCAGCAGTAACCACTTCCATTACGACGTAAACCCTCTTATGGTTACGCCGTAAACTGGTATACAAAACTTTTTAAACTATCACATGATTACAGCGTAACCTCTGGGGTTACGTCGTAACCTTCTTCTGAAAAACCTCAAAAATAAGTTTTAAACATTGCTAAACCTTGTATATCTAAATGAACTTTGTGGGTATGTTCTATGAAAACCCTCACGAGACTTCACTCATCCACTTAGGCCACCAAGTTGTTTAAAAGGCTTGTTACATATGCTAAATGCAACCGTGATTCCTACGAAAGCGAGTTAGGTTTGTATTTCTTATATATTTCTCTTTGAACGATTTTATGCTGTTAGTTTGTTTTAGTGATCACAGGGGAAAATGAGCTTGCTCAAGATGGAGATTTTCTGGATTTCTCCACTGGCATATTACATCTCATATGTTTAAAAGCAAAGCTCAAAGGAGTTTCTTGTTCTAATTCTACTCTTCCTATTTATTTTATTTCCTTAATGTACAATATGGACATTGTACAAAACAAATGGGGAAATGAGAGTAGAATTATCACTTGACCTATTCTTGCCTTTGATTTTCTAGTTTTCTTTGAAAAGATGGTGCCAATTTTAATTTTTTTGACATGTTTGTCTTATTGAACTAGAATTAATTTTGCCGAATGCACCTTACCCTTTATTATTACTTGGTGAGGTATAAGCCTAATGTTCCGTTTTCATCTTATTATATAAAAATCCATCAAAATATTAAGTGTGCCGGTAGTATTGTAGACTTTAGAACTTGGCCTGTACATCATTTTGAGACCTAAGTGATTAGCAGGGATAGATAGTTTGAGAAGACAACATTTAGGAATTCATCCAAATAAGCCTATATGTGTGGTTTATCGACTTGTTACACTAATTTGTCGACCTCCCGTGTTAAAAACCCTTTTGTTGCACTCATCATTAGTGCAAGATACCCCTAGATCACCCTTGTTGAGCCAATCTATGTTCCCACCCATTATTATATGTGTCGTTACACCATTTTGCCTTAGCCAACCTTGTAGTATATATTTATCATTGTGTTGAAATTTCTGGCTACCTAAATCTATGGTTCAAAGATTGGCACGTACTTTAATGATACATCATTTTGATCATGAAAGACCCTCCGGTATTATCACTTTCGATACTGTTTATCTCAAGTGGGGGGATATGTGATATGTTATATACAGCAGTATTGTTAAAAAAAGAAGAGAAAATGTGGTGCAACTATAAGCCACCTAGTGATATAACTCCTAATGTTGGTTACATATTTTGGGGATGGTGCAAATATAAGCCATCTGAAGTTAAAGGTGGTGCAACTATAAGCCACCTAGTGAAGAATGTGGCAGCATGCTCCGTAAGATTTCATTATTAGCTAACCCATATTGATGACATGATTAGATTTTCGCACTCGAAGACTTGGACTATGGATGGACAGTAGCCAGTTATGGATACCTTAGATTATATAAGACTATTTGTTTTGTGTTTTTGTCTTAACACCAATTAAATGTGTATCCCATGTCTATCCAAACCCTTTATATCACCCAAAAACCTATGTTATTTCACCCGTGTTGCCTTTAAAAATTGTTTAGACCCTAACTCTAACTGGTACGGTTTGTGTACTTCCCAAGCTTTGATAGAATACATGTTATGACTGTGTAGTTGAGCGATCACCCTGAAAATAAGCACTTAGACTAACTGAGAGTTAAGTGAATTTTGATCCTCTTTTTGTGAGGTGTTCAACTTTGATGTTTCTAGCATAAGTCTTTTATAGATTCATTTCTTTGAGTTAAATCAGAGAAATCTTTTTATAAACTATTCTAACAGGTCTACTTGAGGGCAAGCAGAAGTCAAGTGGGGAGAATATTTGATAAAATCAAATATTTTATACTTTTTAGTGTCAATTTCCTCGTAAAAATACTTGCAATTGTCTTATAAATACTTGAATTTGACACTTTTATGGTTATTTCGTTGTTTTCAGGTAAAATGCAAGTATGTGACAAGAAACACAGGAAATGGACCATAAAAGAAGAAAACACGGATTCTTACGAGACTTTACGGTGTAACCCCTACGATAGTGTTACACCGTAACCTATTCAAGGCAATAAACATCACCCAGCAACATTACGGCGTAACCACAAGAAAGGTTTACGCCGTAACATTATTATTATGGAAGGCTGTGTCATCCGAGTCAATATTACGGCGTAATATGGACACTTGATTACGCCGTAACATCTTTTAAGCCTGCAATATGGAAAGTACGCGTCAGCAGTTTACGACGTAAACCCCTAAAAGGTTACGCCGTAAAACATTCGAAATCTATAAATAGAGGCCTCATTCAGACAATTTGATATCAACCATTCTACCAAAGTTCTAAGGGGCGATCAAGGCCTTCATAGCTCGAAGAATTCCACCATAAGTCCAAGGGAGATCACACTATTCTTACTTTTGTATTTAATCGTTCATAAACCATTTTTGTAAGAATTATAAGTTTTCAATCCATGATTACCTTTATTAATTCTTGCTTTGTTGTTGCTATGAGCGACTAAGCACTTCAAGTGATGGCCTAGTCATGAATTTACTATCGTTATAATGTTTGTTTCCTGTTAGATTGTGGTTTCGTTGGATATCCTTTGACTATCATATACCCCTGGGTTTTGGTAGTATTGCGGGTGGTTTAGATCATGTTAATCCTGTTATTAGATTATCAATTAAACATAGGTTTAACAGGGGTACTAGGGTAGGTTTGGCACCCTATCCCTAGTGTGAGAACTAACCAAGTTACCGCCTCTATCACTTAATATATTTACAAAGCACATGAACTCTTTCAAAGAGAGTTAATAATTTGTATAGGTTATTAGACTAGTTCTTAGGATATATGGGATTAATCACTATGACCTGGTTGCCCTACCTTCGTGACTTACAGGGGATTCATGATTGCAGGATTTATAGGACAAATTAAATATATCTATTCAGGTCTGTCAAATTTAGAAACCACTAATGAAACCATGGTACAAGAAAACGTAGTTATAACGGTAGTAATGAAATGGCTAAGCTAGCACGTCTTTCTCCCTGATATCTTCTACATCTTTTAATTCTCGTAATTTCACTTTCTTGTTATTTTCATAAAATCAATCTTAAAACCATTTTCAAAACATGAAACTTTCAAATTAAAACTAATTGACACTTAGCTCTTGGGACGACCTTAAATTTACCATCTCTACACTACTCACGATTAGGTTCTCTACCCGTTACTGCGTTTTTTAGGTGAATCAAGTTTTATAAATTTAAAACATAAATAAAAATATATTTTAAGATAAAATACGCATCACCATGCTTTGATCTCCAAGTTTGATGGATCACAACTCCGCCTTTAATGCATTGGTGCATGAATGTTTGTTGTCTTTGACAATGTCGGAGATGAGCCCTCATGCTTCCTTAGCCAATTTCAAACGCGCCACTACTAACCTCGCTTGACGTGTGTCCGAAAGAGTGGCGAAGATCCATGAAAGAACAATTTTGTCCACTTTGAGTTCATCAGGTGTGAAAGGTGTCAGAGTACTTTAGCCGGTTTCATTGTTCCAGTTGTCGAGGTCAAGTTTAACGGGAACCCTTGTGAGAAGGTAATGGCGCGTAACAAGTGAAAGCTTATCGGAGATGGAAATAACATTAGTGGGATAGGATCCGGTCATGTTAGAATAGTAGGGAAAAATAGTGACGTGGGGGATATTGTTGTTTTTAGGGTTTGTAAGTGGTATGTATCACTGTGACGAGGGTTGAATGATTGAGCAGCCAACAAAACAAAAAAATATCACAAAGAAAACGTAACCATGCACAAACAATAAGACAAGCAATAAACGGTTCGTGACCGTGCACGAACAACAATTTAGTATGATGTGTGAACTCATAACCTAAGCACGAATCACCAACACAAGTTTTGAAGTTAATGTAACTGGAAAAAAAGAACAAGGTTATTTTTTTGGGGTCGGTAGTTTTTAAGGTTTTTAGGATCGAAGTAAAGTTCTGATATCATGTAAGTTGGAATAATTATGTATATCATTGATAATGCAATATTCGGTATACACGAATACATCACAAGAATATTCTGGACTTGAGCTTGTTCCCGATACGATTATAAACAATATTACTATGACTAATACGGGCTAACAATCTCTTGCTAATACTTATCTTTTATATTATGTAAGAGTAAATTTGTCAAAAACTGATTTGGTCAAATTACATGTTTTATTCTTAACATTTTGAAAGTAGAGTCACCGTCTCAAGCCAAAATAACTTGATTAAAATGCCCTTACCTTCAACCACATTAACTATTTTCTTTAGTTTATTCCATTTTTACCACTAAAAGACCTAGGGGTAAGTTCCTGGCTTTCAAAAAAGAAGTTAAGGGTTCAAATATCATTACTTATGTACATCTAAAAGTGGCAAGAGAAGGGTTGAAACGGTCTCGAAATTAACTCAGTGAGGCCGCGTATATCTGAGTCAAAAAGTTCGCCTTTCCGAATAACCTGAATAAAGAAAACAACGCCCGTTTATCCGTTTAATTTATTCTTTTCATAAAGCAAAAATTTCATTATATTTTTCCTTATATTTCAAATTCCAACATAACTAACACATCATCTTTAATTTTCTAAACACATAACTAACATTTTCCAAAACTATTCCATCATTAATTTTCTACACATCATTGTAGATCTATTATATACTCCACTTAGCAAAGTAAGTGAATAATGTATTTCAAATTTTCACTTTTAACCATATACTTTTACATCTTTTTAACTTCAACTATTTATTTATATAAGTTATAAATTACATATTTTATCCCTATCATTTTGAAAGTGTAATCACCGTCTCAAACCAAAATAACTCGACTAAAATGGCCTTGCCTTCAACTACATTAATTGTTTTCTTTACCTTATTCCTTTTTCTTTATTTTCTTTAAAAAGGTAAAAGAGTAAAGTGCATAATACATCTTTGTGGTTTGCCAAAAGGCCCTCTCACGTCCTCGACCCAAACTTCGCCCAATTTTTATTCCTCCGTTAGTAAAATGAGGCACCATACATCCCCGAGGACAAACAATACAATTTTTTTCCCGTTATGTACTAACGTAGGTCTAACAGAATGGGCATTGTTGTCTTTTTGCTTTCACATGGATGTATGGTGAACCTTTGCTTTTTTAAAAATATTAAAAACTTTTCTTTTGTTTTTTTTTGTTTTTAATTATTATTATTTTTGTTTTTTATTATTAGTATTACTGGCCGCTTTTTTACGTTTTCATACATTTCCATAAGTTTTTATCCATTTTTTTATGTTTCATACATTTTCATCTGTTTTTATCCGTTCTTGTATGTCTGTTTTTTATCGTTTCTTTAATGTTTTATTTCCTTTTTCTGTTTTGTCATTTTTTTTGTTTTTCTTCGTTCTTTGTAGTTTGTTAATATACAAACTAATGTCTACAAATCAATTTTTTTATATTTTTCGATTCTATATAGTTATGATAATCACAAGATGAAAAAAACAGCTATATAAAATCAAACAGGATATAAAAGTTATTAGTTCGTAAATTTCATCTTCGACGCTAAATCACCCAAGTATTAACAAATAAAATAATAAACTGATAAATCGATTAAAGAATATGCTATTTTTGTCTTAAACTTTTATGATTTTACAACGTAACTACATCTTTTCAAAAAATAAATTGACAAAATTTTTGTGTAATACTTATAACGTAATGTTTTATTGATGTGGATGGTGGTATCCAATAAAGAACATGGTCACATCTTATAAGAGGTGAGATCCATAAAGAACATGGTCATCTTAAAGAACAAATGGGTGAATCCTAACCACTCATTTTTTCATCATAATAAAAAAACCCACTTTCCACCTTTTTCTTAAAACTCAAATATCTAGCAAACGATAAATCGTTAAACGACCAAAAATACACCATCGCGACGAGTATTTTTTTATCTTTCTATAGAGGGGCACTTTTATATACTTTTGACGAACTAATTTTTTTTTTTTTTCAATCACGTCTGACAAAATCACATGTGATTTTAAGAAATCACATGTGATTGTGATACAAATCACATGTGATTTTTTCAGACGTGATTGAAAAAAAATGGGAAAAAAAGATCGTCGAAAGTATCGCGACGAGTATTTTTTTTATCTTTTTATAAAGGGGCACTTCTATATACTTTCGACGACTTTTTTTTCGATTTTTTTTTCAGTAACGTCTGAAAAAATCACACGTGATTTAATGAAATCACATGTGATTTGTATCACAAATCACATGCGATTTTTTCAGACGTGATTGAAAAAAAATCGGGAAAAAAGTTCGTCGAAAGTATCGCGACGAGTATTTTTTTTATCTTTCTATAGAGTGCACTTCTATATACTTTCGACGAACTTTTTTTCCGAATTTTTTTTTCACTCACGTCTGAAAAAATCACATGTGATTTGTATCAAAATCACATGTGATTTCGTAAAATCACATGTGATTTTTTCAGACGTGAATCAAAAAAATAATCGAAAAAAAAGTTCTTCGAAAGTATATAGAAGTGCCCCTCTATAGAAAGATGATTTAATTCTCGTCGCAATGGTATGTTTCGTTTTGCGTAACGATTAACGGTTTATGAGATATTTAATTTTAAAAAAATAGGATGAAAGTGTGTTTTTTAATTAAATAAAAATAAAAATTAATCTAAACCATTAGATGGAAATAAAATGGATGGTTGAGATGAAATGGATTGTTCTTTGATTAGATAGTGTTCTACATAGAACTTTTCTCTTATTGATGTGGAGTGTTGCAACAAACAAAAGTTTTACAATTCTCCTAAGCAGAGTATCTAATCATTAAGATTACAAGTACGATTTAATTATCATGATTGAATTCACAATAGTTGTCGTGCCCATAGTTACGATTACAAGTACGATTCGATTGTTCTAATCTAGCAACGTACTCTAAATCATATTGGGTAAGTCCTCCTTTGCTTGGATTTTCATAAAGATACAATTCCAACCACATTTAACGAGTCCTCAGCTTGATTTATTCGTTCACTTCTCTATCTGACCCATATCATACATTATACAATTCTTCACAAGTCGAATTATACGGGTTAATTGGCACATCTACATTATCTTTGACTCTTTCCCGGACTAACTCTTCATATTCTTTAAACATATCTTGGTAAGTTTGATCCATCCATTTTTCCAAACCTTTACATTTTGCCTTCCAATCAAGCTTCCCTTAGTTTCCGAACTTGATTTCCAACCATATATTAAAAGTCATATTTTAAAATTAGACAAGCCTTCCACCTACCTTAATTTCTACCTCCGCAAATATCCTATCATTTTTGATGCGTTCTTTTATCATGCATTCATGTTCATAAGTGAAAATGCCAAGGTCGATGCCAAATATGTCAATAATTTGGTAGCATATTTCGGCCTCTTCTTCATTCTATTTTGTATTAGTTTCTCAAGTGAATCCTTCTTGATTAATTTGATACCATCTATATTCCAATTCCTCATCACTAGGGTGCACATCAATGTCATAGTTGAACACATCAGTGTCGATATCCATGATGTCAATGCTCTCCTCCTGTATGCCCTGCACATTATCACAACCTCGTGCATCAAAAGTATCGAGAGCATAAACATATTCGGTGGTATTAGTTACTAGTTTATCATCCTTAAAGACTATTTTGTTTCCCTCGACCTATAAAGATATTTTCTTTAAAAAAACATATATCTTAGCATGTGTCGTAGACAATAATGGTCGTCTTAAAATCAATGTAATTTTTGTGTCTACGGGAATGTCTCGAATGATAGAGTCTAAGGGAAAAACGGATTTGTCTATTTTAACCAACACGTTTTTGGCAATCCCTAAGGGTAGTTTTACAGTTTTATCAGCCGATTTAATTTTTATTTTAGTAGCAGCTAATTCACCTAACCTTAAACTAGTGAATATTGTGTAAGGCATAATACTTACATTAGCTCCTAAATCAGTTAAATCATTAGAAAAAAAATATTGACCAATTAAGAAAGGTAAAGTAAAGCTCCATGTGTTATTTTCTTTTGAAGGCAATGCGCTCTTGAGCCACACCGCTCATTCATATTTGCCTTCTTCTCATCATCAATCCAAGACTTGTTTTTCAACAAGTCCTCCAAATGCCTATAATATTCTGGCATACCTTTAAGAGCCTCCACATGTGGGATGTTGACTTTTATCCTTTTCAACTAGTCAATACATCGACGTCTTGGACAACACTCTTTCTTTCCACTAATCTGCTAGCGTAAGGGATAGGTGGTCAATATGGTGCAACCACAACCTTGGTATTAGCCTGAATAAGGAAAACAACACCGTTTATCCGTTTAATTTATTCTTTTCATAAAGCAAAATTTTCATTATGTTTTTCCTTCTATTTCCAATTCCAACATAACTAAAACATCATCTTTAATTTTCTAGACACATAAACTAACATTTTCCAAAACCATACCGTCTTTAATTTTCTACACACCATTCTACATCTATTATATACTCCAATTAACAAGTATATGAATGATGCATCTTAGATTTTCACTTTTTATCTTATACTTTGTCTTTTACAACTTTTTAACTTTCAACTATTTATTTAAATAAGTTATAACTATTACTAAACAAGATTCCAAATATATATCAAATTGTTAGAATTTACGTTATCATCGTAAAAAAATTGTCTTAACCATGTCGCAACACGTGAGTAGTTAAAACATTGTACATATCATCTTTCACTAAAATTCATCATCTTTAATTTTCTAAACACATAAACTAACATTATCCAAACCCATACCATTTTTGCATCTAAAACAAAACTTGAGACTTATATCCCAACAAAAACAAATTTCATCTGAATGAACTCTTTTAACCAACAAGTGCACAAAACTGCATAACATACACAAACAATCATCACTTTACGACGACAACATCATATAAATTTGCAAGTCGGTACCAGAGGTTTTTTACCAAATAGAGGGTTTTGACTTTTAGGATTGTTGCTAAGTTAGTAAAATACGAACAAAACATGTTCTAGACTCAATAATCTTTCATAAACATGCAAATTTTAGGATGGATTCAAGGCCTTGGAAACAAGGTTAAACGGAGATGGATTAAGGAGTTATGTCAGAAGCATATAATTAATTTTGCCTCTATTCAAGAAACTAAAGCGGAGAGTATTAGTTTACTCACCATTAAGGATTTGTGGGGAAATGTTGTAGGATCTTCAGTCGGTTGTTCAGGAAGTATCTTATGTATGTGGAATCCTAACATGTTCGTTAAAGAGCAAGTTTCTACTTGTGATTATTTTGTTGCTTTGATGGGCACTTGGGCTCTAACCTCTTCTAAGCTTCTTATTATATCCGTTTATGCTCCTCAAGAGTTGAATGAAAGGCGTGATTTATGGGATTATCTTCATACGATTATTGATAGATGGGAAGGTGATACCGTGATTATGGGTGACTTTAACGAAGTTCGTTCGGAACATGAAAGGTTTGGTTCTACGTTAGGCAAGGGGCTATTGCTTTTAACAATTTTATTTCTTCGGCATGTTTAATTGATCTTCCCCTAGAAGGTTATGATTTTACATGGGCTCACAAGTCGGCTTCAAAGATGAGTAAATTAGACCGTTATCTTATTTCAGAAGGTGTTTTGGATATATTTCAACATCTTTCAGCTCTATGTTTGGATCGACACCTTTCTGATCACCGTCCTATCCTTATGCGGGAAACAAATTATGATAATGGTCATTTTCCATTTCGGTTTTTCCATTCTTGGTTTGCCATGGAGGGTTTGAATTATTTTGTGAAAACTACCTGAAAGTCATTAAATATTGTTGAGCCAAATGGTTTAATTCGGTTGAAGAAAAAGTTGCAAGCTCTCAAGATTGCTATCAAGGCCTGGTCGAAAGAAGCTAACAAAAGGTCAAATGACAGAAAGATCAACATTCAACAAAATCTCTCAGAAGTTGATAAGCTTATTGATCAAGGAAAGAGTAATGATGAGATTCTTATCAAAAGAATCACGCTTCTTAATGATCTTCAGGAGCTTAATAATAGGAACGCCATGGAGATTTCTCAAAAAGCCAAAATCCGATGGTCCATTGAAGGTGATGAAAACTCCAAATATTTCCATGGTATTATGAATAAAAAGAGATCCCAACTCGCCATTCGTGGGACTCTTGCTAATGGGGAATGGATTTCGGAACCTCACAGAGTCAAAAATGAATTTTTTACTCATTTCAAGAAGCAATTTTCGCCTATCCAAGCTCCTAGTATCTGCTTTGACTTCACTTTTCCAACTCGCCTATCTTCAGATCAAGTTCAAGATTTGGAGCGTCCTGTTACTTATGAAGAGGTCAAAAGGGCTGTTTGGGATTGTGGCACCAACAAATCACCTGGGCCAGATGGATTTTCCTTTGAATTTTACCGTAAGTATTGGACAACAATTGATGATGATGTGTTTCAAGCTGTCAGAGATTTTTTTGTGAATGGGCACTTCCCTAGAGGATGCAACTCTTCTTTTATAGCCCTTATTCCCAAGATCCAAGATGCCAAATTTGTGAAAGACTTTCGTCCTATAAGTCTTATTGGGAGCGTTTACAAAATCATAGCAAAAATTTTGGCCAACAGATTATGTCTAGTTCTGCCTTATCTCATAAGTGATGTTCAATCGGCTTTTGTTGCTAATCGTCAAATTCTTGATGGGCCTTTCATTCTTAATGAGCTTCTATCTTGGTGTAAGTTTAAAAAGCTAAATGGGATGATTTTTAAGGTGGACTTTGAAAAGGCTTTTGATTCTGTGAAATGGGACTACTTAGATGAGACCCTAAAGGCTTTTGGTTTTGGCTTAAAATGGCGTAATTGGATCAGTAGTTGTCTTAATAACGCCATGGGATCGGTGCTCGTTAACGGTAGCCCTACTTTGGAGTTCCAGTTCCATAAAGGCTTAAAGCAAGGTGATCCCATCTCTCCTTTTTTATTTATTTTGATTATGGAAACTCTTCACCTCACGTTCAAGAGAGTCTTAAACGCCGGTTTATATAAAGGTATCTCTCTAAACGACTCTTTCACGATCTCTCATTTGTTTTATGCGGATGACGTAGTCTTTATTGGTGAGTGGAACAACAATAACATTCAAACTTTATTGAGTGTTTTGAGGTGTTTCTACTTAGCTTCAGGCCTTAAAATTAATCTTCACAAAAGCAAATTGATGGGGATTGGTGTTAGCTCAAATGTTGTTGCAGCTGCAGCTTCTTTGATTGGCTGCTCTATTTTAACTGCTCCCTTCAATTATCTTGGCGTGAAGGTTGGTAGCAACATGTCAAGAATTAACTCGTGGGACGATGTTATCTCTAAGGTTTCTTCGAGATTGTCCAAATGGAAGCTTAAACTCCTTTCTATAGGCGGCCGCCTTACCCTTTTAAAGTCGGTTCTTACCTCGATTCCGCTTTATCATATGTCTATATTCAAGGTTCCAATTGGCGTGTTAAATCATTTGGAATCTATTCGTCGGAATTTCTTTTATGGAGTTGATGGTTCTGATAGGAAGCTTGCTTGGATTGGCTGGAATATGGTTCTAACCTCAAAAAAGAATGGTGGTCTTGGTGTCTCTAGTTTTTTTGCACATAATCGCGCTCTCCTTTTCAAGTGGGTTTGGAGATTTCTAACTGATGGTTCGTCTTTGTGGACTCGTTTTATTAAAGCCATCTTTGGTAACAAAGGAGCTTTAGATACTCATAAGTTGATTCCTAGAAGATCTCCATGGCAAGACGTAATTCTTGCTATTCATTCGCTTCAAAGTAAAGGTATAAATCTTATGGATTTCATTCAAAAAAAAGTTGGCAACGGTGAGAATACTTCTTTTTGGGATGATTCTTGGTTAGGAGAGGTTGCGTTGAAGGTTCTTTATAAAAGGTTATATGCTTTAGAGATGTGTAAATCTATTAGTGTGGCCGAGAAAATGGGTCATCCCTCTTTGTCTCATTCTTTTCGTAGGATGCCAAGAGGTGGTGTGGAGCAGGAAAATTATGGTTTACTTTGCTCGAAAGTTGCTGATCTTGTGCTCCCAAATATATCAGATAGATGGTGTTGGTCTTTAGAAGGCTCACAAGAGTTTTCGGTTAAATCCTCTCGCATCTTAATTGATAATACAATCTTGCCGAAAGCTGAAGTTCCAACTAGATGGCTTAGAGTCGTTCCCATCAAGGTAAATGTTCATGCTTGGAGGGTTTGCTTGGATAAATTACCTACTAGAGCTAATCTTTCGCTTAGAGGAATGGATATTCCATCAATTGCTTGTCCCCTTTGTAATTCGGCTGTGGAATCCACTTCCCATATTTTTTTCGCTTGTCTCTTGGCTCGCCAAGTTTGGAGAAAATTTTTGATTTGGTGGGAACTTGAAGATGTGGCTTTTAACTCCTATAACGAGTGGCTCAACTGGATTGTCAATATTCGTTTACAAAAGCAATTGAAGGTGTTCCTTGAAGGTATTTGTTACGTGATGCGGTGGTTAATTTGGCGCTTCAGAAATCAATTGCTCTTTGGGAATTCTCAACCAAGGCGTGCTTTTTTATTCGATGATGTAGTTCAATTTTCTTATACGTGGTGCTCTAGTCGATCTAAGTGTAATGTTAATTGGGTTACTTGGTTACAAAACCCTAATTTTGTTATCTTGTAATCTTTTCTAGCTTCTTGCTAGTGTTTTAATAAAAATCTGGCGTTCAAAAAAAAACCTACCAACATAATCAACACGATATATAAAACAAATTAATGTAAATAACATAAATACTGAAAAGCTTACCTTTCCTCACGATATGTTCTTCATAGCCCCTAAATAGCTTTAACAAACCCCTACAACCTTCAAACGTACGATTTTCATAATGTATGCTCTACAAAAGGGATATCTAATAGTAACACATTAGCATAACAGCACGCACATACGACATATACTACGAGTAAAGTGAATCCAATATTGATATTCTTTTAAGATATATGCAACTTTATAAAATTGTTAAAGTTTAATATATATATTTGATAAAGAAAAATAACTTGCAAAACAAACCTTTAACCTACCAATGAATTCTAAAAACTAACCTAGAGTTAAATTGTATACCTCCACGCCTACTAACTATAGTTATGGCTACCAAAGTCCTAGCATAGTCCTAGCATATACAGAGTTCTTTCACAAACAGTATAAACCAATCGACTCAACACGTACATGTAAATCTCACAATCAAAAATGAAAAAAAAGAAAGAAAGAAAGGGAACCATTGAATAAAACACACATATACATTAAGTTTTCTCATTTAGAAAATGAACATATCAAATCCAAATAGCTCATTTGCAACACGCATGGGCATGCCATCTTTTTCATCATATCAGTTTTAAATACAATTTTCAATACAAAAAATCTTAAACATATAATTGGAAAATGTTACCTAATAGTAACAAAGTTTTATGATTGTTCTAATTAAGTCACTCAAACTTTAAATTAACCACAAAAACCATCTAAGTTTCAATATTGTTTCATTATTGTATAATTGCTCAAAAAAACTATCTTTAAGATATTTATATGTGCATTATTTGGTTGTACATTACCAATAAATATCCATCTTCTGAATTTCACCAACTCAAACCAAGTTAATGTACAACCAAGTTATGCACTGGTGAAAAGATATATAAGCCACAAAATAATTACCAAGTTTGAAAAGTGTTCCGCTTTAGTCACTCAAACATAATGATTACACAATAATATAACACTATAAAAACTTTAAATGACTAAAACGGAACACTTTCAAACTTGATTATTATTTTATAATAAAAAAAGTGCAATGACTAAATTGAAGAGTCCATTTGAATATCACAAGAAGTTTTGCTCAAAAAAAAAGAATATCACAAGAAGTTGCATATCCAGATGTTAATGATAGCCACACGTTTTCTGAATCAAATAACAAACACATTTCCACCTTTTATCTTTTACAAATTAGCATATCGGCAAATTTTTTTTTGTTTTTTCACCTTTTTTATTTCATTTTTTATTCCTGGTTGAAATTTGCATTTGACAAGTGTGATGCATATTTTCTATTTCAATCATTTCTTACCAATCAAATTTTTTAATGCACTAATCAAATCTTTAGGTCTAATTTTAAGTGTAGTTTTTAGACATACAAATCATTTTTCTTTTAGTTTTTATGAGTATTGATAGTTTACGTTATAAAATCACATGTGATTTATATTGTGAGTTTTGGAATGCGCTTATGATTATTGATTGCATCTAAATGAACATATATGTTTGTTCATAGTGTGATCGAAATTTTGTTATATTAAAATGTAAATTTATTTATAGATAGAAAGCAGTGAGTCTTTTATTTCCGGTGCAAGAAATAATAAAGTTTTGAGGTTTGATACAAAGAGTTACGACTAGTTTTACTATTGTTTCAAAAGGTTTAGATATTTGAGTTAAATCACATATAATATACAAGTATGTTTTAACATCAATTTTATTTATAAAAAAATGTTTTAACTTTTGCAAATAAATTGTACCAATTTCGATCCCAAATTATTATGTGTGACACATGATCGTAAATTTGTGGACCTGTAGTTTCCAATGGTAAACATGGTAAAATGTTTGTAGTTTTATACAAATATTTATGCTCATCTTACTAGATATGTTTAATGTTCAAACTTTCATAATAGTGTTGTTAAATTAGATGTGAGTTTTAACACTAGTATTTTTTTTTCTTATATTTTTGTGGAACTTTCATAAATAAAATGTTTTAATCTAGAAGTTCAAATACGATGTGTCATATGTGGTTGGAAAATCACGAATATGTGTTTTATAGTTGTAAAGATCGGGGTAACTTTTGAACTTATGCACATACTTATGCATGTTTTTCTAAGCTTGTATAGTGTTCGAACTCAGAATTGATTGTTAAATCACATATGATTTGTCACATATTATCAATACTAAAAAGAAGAATGAATAAAAACGTCGATAATATATGAAAGTGCACATCTATTGATGGATAATAAAATCTTTGTCGCGATGATATAGTTGGTTTCATTTAATGATTAACGGTTCATGAAATATCTATATTTTAGAAACATGAGTGTCGTCAAATTCTAAATAGAAATAACAATTGATCTCCCTTCTTTTTTCATGGAATAAATGTGTTGTTCAGATTTGTCATTGAATATCCAACCTTTTTTGTTGGTATGTAAATGAAATTTTCTCTTCTAGTAAAATATTTATAACTTGATAACATGACACGAAATCTCTATGTAACGTCTATCATATACTCCCTCCGTCCCATATTAAGTGTCCACAATGGAATCTTTTAAGTCTTTTTTCATCAACTTTGACCATAAATATTTTTGTTTGTGTTATATAATATTGAACGAAAATTATACCAACGAAAAATATATTCAAAACTCTATCCATTCATATATCTTGTATCAAGTATCATATAACATAAGAAGAAATCATTAAGGTCAAAGTTGAAGAAAAAAGACTTTGAAAAAGTCAAATGGACACTTAATGTGGGACGGATGGAGTATATATAAGATATATATAAGATACTCCGAAATTAAGTCTCAAAAAGTGTTTAAAAATGTATCAACTATAAGCATCTTCTCAATTGCATTCTTATACTTACAGGCACGTCATGTTGTAATACTCATCTAACTTTAACATGTGTTGTTGTAGGGGAAAAACATTGATCACTTAAGGATTCCATTGAGGGATATAGAGTCGGCTACCAACAAATTTTCCACCAACTGCATTGGATCAGGTGGATTCGGCACCGTGTACAAAGCAGAACTCGACATCTTTGATGATACAATTTCATCAGTACCTGAAGGAAAAAATAAACTTGAATTTTCCAAAAAACGCAGAACTGTAGCCGTTAAACGTCTCAAAAGGGATCAAGGAGAAGTCGCAGGTTTTTTTACAGAAAT
>BQNB010019410.1:2645-66880 GCA_026074375.1 Tanacetum coccineum | reverse complement strand
CGGTATCGGTATCGGGTCGGTCCGGGCTAATCGGTTTCGGTCGGGCTAATCGGTTTCGGTCGGTTTTGCTCAGCCCTAGTTATAGCTCCGTTTTTAGCGATTATTTTGAGCACGTTCTCGTAATTGAAAGTTCTATATATTTATGAGGTTTACAAAAATAAAAGTTTCTGTCATGAATAGTAACTTTTATAAAAATAGTTTTATAAAAGTATTTATTGTCGTAAATTCGCGTAATTCATAACTTCTTCGTTATTAATTGAAAAATTACGATTCTTATCATTTTAGAATCCTAAAAATGTGTACAATCTGTGAAAAATACTAAACTTTCTGTTTTAGAAGTATTTTATAACTTGCTTTTATAAAGTTTATTTTATAAAACCGGTATTAACGTAAATCGTATTTTTATCGTATCTTTTTCGTTATTAATCCGTTTTTCGCGTTCTTTACATATTTGGAATCGTCGTGAAGTGTACTATCTTTATAGTTCATAATATGGCTGTCATAGGACACGAACCAAAACAGCCCCTAAATGTCTTTTTGAGTTTATTTGTATAACTTTGTTTTTATAACTTACTTTCTATACTTTTCAACTTAATAATTACCACAAGCCTTTTATAACTACATATGTCATATGTCTTACATATATTAAAGTCCATTAGTTCATATCTTGTCCAAATATCCAAGTTAACAAGTCCATAATGATACTTTTAATCACAACTTTCTTAAGTAATCCTTAAAACCCTAATTTGTACATATACATGTTTACACTTAACCAACATGTTACAACACTTATAACCCCATTATATCATGATATTACCAACCTAATATCATATGAAAAAGTGTACAAAAGCATAATCACAAGTAAAAATCCCTTTTACATGTTCAAAAGTCCTAAATGGTGATTTTACTATATAGAACATCATATACATATAAAATCATGGAAATGAAAAGATAAAGGTTTTAGGTAACCTTAGTGATGAATGATGATGATGAGAAATATACGCTAAACCCTTGTTTAGACTTTAAACCCAAGCTAGCAAGCTATGAAAACCCTAATTCAATATGAAACCCTAATCTTGATTTCTTGCTTCAACACTTGTAAATGATTAACCAAGGCTTGTAAATACCTTAGTATGTCTTAGGAATGAGGTGTGAATATTTGTAAATGTTGAGAATGGAAATTGTATGGATTGTTTATAAAGGGGTTTTTGAGCCGTGGCCTTTTTAGGAAAGAAAGGGAGGGATGGTTTGATTTTTTTTCTTAAGTGTGTTGTGTTGTATGTGTTATTACTTGTAATGAATAAGTGATATATGTGTAGGAAAACTCAAGAGTGGTATAGTGAGTCTTAGGACATCAAGAGTAAAACAAGGAGAGCCATGGTCTTTGTTTCCTAGTCAAAGCTACTCTTAATGAGTCTTGTGAAGTACAAGACTCAAGTTGGTCATTTGGTGTCTCTTGGTCCTTGTTGTTGCCGAATATAGTGAGGGAGGGAGTATATGTTGTATTTTCTTGATATTTTGATCATACGATACATTACTTGAAGTTAAAAGTGTGTAAATTTAATACAATGCATATTCTTGTAAGTTGTAAGTGCTAGTTGGTTTCTTTTATTTAATTTTTGACCAACAATGATAACATGAGTAAAGTTTTATAAAACTTTGAGTATTAGGAATAAATATGGGTATTTGTTGAAGCGTAAATAAATTAATGCGGTTCCGGGTATGTTTAAACGTAATTTTATCACAAAACGTACACAATTTACATAACTAATAAAATAAAATGAACAAAGTTAATAATTATCCTCAAAATAATTACTTAACACTTGCTTGATGTAAACATTTAATTGTTTGACGCCCGTTTACATTGAACGGTAATTTTTAGCTTACGCGATTTGACTTAACGTTTACGATTTAAAGCGTACAATACAAAAGATACATTGTGGATTTATTCACGACGTCAATGACCCTAAAACACGGGGTGTTATAATATACGTATATACGATTACGAACATCTAATTTCAAGCGTTATATTGATTACTATATGTAGGCAGAGTTATGCTGATAATTTGAGTAATGATATTTTATAGGAGTACTTATACCATTTATCGTGTTATCACAGGTCATGTCTACCTCAGCTCACTTTGATTCAGAGATTATCTCACAGATTGACGAAGCTCAGAGCTCCCGAGTGCCTACCCCATTACCTGATAACCTTTATGCGGTAGTTAGGCAGGCACATTTAGTTGATACGGACACTGAGTCTGGACCCCTTGAGGATCCTAGGGAGACAGAGATTCCCCAGCCACTATCTATTGCACCATCACCCGTTCTACCATCAGATGACCCTTGCTTGATAGTTAGACAGGCTCATACACCTGCCACTATAGACCCTGAGTCTGAGCCAGAGGAGGCTCTCCCAAAGACGAAGGAGTTTCAGCCACTAGCCGCTAGGACAGCCCCACCATCATTGAACCATACCCCTACTTCACCTGACTCTACACCAGTTTCACCCCTTACTGACGAGGAGTTTGAGGCTTCTGAGCCATCGGATACTAGGATCACCTCATCACACTCCACAGCTTCATCAGACTCCACCACACCGTTATCCCCTGGTCACCCACTTGCTCAGACATCACCTGCCCCGACCCGAGTTTCATACTACCGTAGTACCGCACGTATGGTCGCGCGTACTTAGCTGACCTTATCCCTGGGCATGTCAGCCAGAATAGCAGAGGCAACTTCTTTGTCTCCATCTTCATTTTGTAAGAGGTATAGATCCTCTTACGAGAGTACCTCTGAGCTTATGTTAGACACTAAGACCGAGGATGACTAGTTAGAGGCCTAGGGCGCCGGCTCAGGTAGTGAGGAGTCGAAGGATGAGGGTCTTGACTCAGAGGGAGAGGAGGCTTCACCTAAGGGACATAAACAACAGGCAGTCCTAGTTGAGGTCACAACTGCGTATAGGCCTTTGGGATTAGGATACGGGGCGGTTAGACATCGTACCCTAGAGTTAGCTAAGGAGATATCACCTAGTACGTTTGAGGTAGGGCATAGTTCTAGGTCAGTGCTAGACCAGCAGGTAGCAGACAAGACTCCCACACCTAGGATACATGTGCCAGTACAGACATGGATCGTGTTGCATGGGTAGATCCTGTGGATGACATAGTTTATATAGAAATTCTGGTCGATGTACCACTAGTTCGTGTACATGTTTAGACACCACCCTTACCCGAGTAGTCATCCGCTTCTTTACCAGTTTCACCATCATCCCTAGCAGTTCCTACCCCAGTAGCTTCACTAGTGACTACCTCAACAACCACTATAGTAGTAGGTGAGGATGAGTTCTTAGAGGTAGGAGCGCAACTTGAGCTTCACTGGAGCATACTTCATGATCATACACAACGTTTAGACGCACTACCACCTGCATTGTTTAAGGGTTATGATAGGGATATTAGAGAGTTGATACCAGGTTAAGGGAGGTTAGGGATGAGACTTTTCTCAGCGCTACAAGCTTAGGAGCCTAAAGCAGGAGTAGGAAAGGGCTACAATGACTTTCGGTGCTATATAGAGACCAGTTTGGAGTCATGGGCAGGACATGTTGACGCCCTGAGGGCAGAGATGTGGCGAGCTAGATATGTCATAGGTTGATTCATGATTTGTTGGTACAGAACACCATGATGCAGCACGAGCTTCAGGAGGCGAGAGACCGTGTTACCATTTTAGAGCGAGAGGGGAGTTGTAAAGGTTAGTAGACCATATGAGGTTGGTTAGGACTTTTGTACATCGGTAAACTGAGTATCTTCGGTTAGTGCCAGACCTAAACTGAGTAGTCTTAGTGGTAGTAGTTATGAACTGATTATTATCAGTCGGTAGTTGACTCTTATCAAAGTCATAGTTATGATAGTAGTAGGATGATTTTGTACGAAACTTGAAAATCAATGGATGGAAGTATGTTTTCTTATATGAGTTGATACATTTGGTGCTTGGGTACATCGTGATCTATGCATATTCGTGACATGGCTCATCACTTACCTCGGATAGGATTTCCATACTTGTGAGACCTCGTGCACACTTTCATTTCACTTTCTTCCATGTGGAACTTTAAAGATATTCAAGTTGCCATATTGTTTTATACGTTGGAAAAACGAGTGGTTAGATAAAACACTGTGAAGTCACGAGGAGACTTGATCGTGTCTGTAGTAAGCCGATTTGAAACCCGATATAATTTTGAGTAACGCGATTCTAAACGATATCTTGATCTTTCTAGTTGAAACCCGAGTTACTCGAAACAAGTAAAATCTACTTGGAAGAGTTTAGGCAGATTATGATAAGCGAACCTTAAATGATCTTGAAAGAGCAACACGTAAGTTGTAATGTGTAGGACACATATCTCCGGAAGGACTTAATTAGGTTGACTAGAACAACCGAGGAACTGGATACAGTTGAATACCTTAGAACATTTTGTTGGCAGGTCGCGGACTGGGTCATATCTGGACACTCGGCCGAAAAACTCAAAGTTAAAGGTTAGAAAGAACTACTAAGTTGTGGAGATAGTGGAGAGAACCTACCATGTCATTCGATTATGGTTTAGATACATCTAGAAGTATAGGAGCCGAACTTGAGAACTAAGTATCCAATGGAATCAATAGAAACCTCACTTGAGAGACCGAACCGATAAAAGAACCTGTGCGTTTTGTTAAGGATTTGAACTCCCGTTATCGATATGTTGGTGACTTGAGCTGAATTTCAGGGCAAAATTCCTTTTAGGGGGGTTAGACTGTGATAACCGGTAACTTTTCTGAATTTTAGTATTTTTAAAATACTATAATTATATATTTGTGTCTTTCGATCTTGTCAGTTCTCTTAGAGAAAACTGAAAAGTTGACTTTGGTTGACTTCTTTTGCGTAAAACGGTTACGGTTTAACCGGGTATTGAGAGTCTTGGTTTCTTAAACTATTACCGGGAAGATCCCCGCGTTCATCGAAAAGCGTCATGCAGCGCGTACCGACACGGCAGTGAACTAAAGTATAACTAGTTATATGGGAGGGAGTTTACTAAACTTATTTTAAATAAGTTATTTAAGATTCTTATTAGCGGTTGTCTTAAAATGTGAATCTTAGAACTACGTCCAGAAACTAGTCAGAAAACGGAAAACTGCGCAAGTTTAACTTTTAAGTGAAAGAATGATTTAAAATCTATTCTTAGTCGATCTTAAGTCACCTTAATACGTTTTAGTATCACGTAACGAATTCATGAACATTCGGTTTCAGTTTAACTTAAACAAATCTTGGGTTTTAACTTCTCGACACAAGACAAAACTCATGGGATTCCTCCCTCCCCTCTCTTACCGTCGTAGACCACAAGGGGGATAAGAGTTGTCCTCCCTTTTTTCTTGTTTCCACTATAAACCAACACACACCTTATGCATGTTAACATTTCAAACATCTAAACAAAAACACACACTCTTTTTCTCTCTTTGTATTCGGACGCACAACAAGAAGCAAGAAAGCATCATTTTTCAAGATTTCTATCAAGATCAAGGGGTTAGAAAACACATTAGGGTTGATATCTAGTAGTCTTGGGTAATCGAAAACAACATTCGAGGTTGTTCCTTGTGTCAAAATCTAACAGAAACCATCAAGTTTGTAAGTTGTCTAAATCTTTAATAAGTTGTACTTTTATGATTGTTATGGCGATCTTAAGCTAGTTAAACAATGCATTTGCATTAAAAACAAAAACTAAAATCGTAACATGAACTAAAAAGGGTACGTTTGGTTGGACGTAAACAAAAATAAAGAAAACTAGGGCTTGTCATCTTTACATCATGGTTGGTGTGGTAATATAAATTGTTATCTAGGGCTTATTAATGTTTATTTGGGGGGTCTATCTTAAAAATAAGCTTGGCTAGGGCTTATTTTGGTTTTGAGCTTGTTTTGTTGTCACGGCCTAACCGAGGGCTAAGAATAAGGTCATGGGCTCGGCCCATTGACTTATTCGGCTTATTCTTGAAGCTTTTATGCTTATTTTGTTAAGCTTATTGTATTCAGGCTTGTCTTGTGAGCTTATCTTCTCTTTGGTCTTATTTTCGAGCTTATTGATGTTTTAACTTGGCCTCTTTCGCTTCAGCCTAATAAGAATCGTACGAAATGGGGCTCGACCCATTTATCTCTTCGTTCAGCTTATTATAGCTTATTTGTTTATCATATTTGATCTAGAGATTATTAGCTTATTGGACTTTCGAGATTATTTTGAAACTTAATTATGTTGCGAAATGGTCTTATTAGACCGAATTTGGAACTCGACCCAATAAGGGTTTTGAGATTGTGCTTATTCCGGATATGGCTTATTCGCGTGCTTATTAAGCATTTATTTTGTGGCCTATTTGATATTGAACTTATTAAACTATAAATAGCTTATTTTGAGATTAAGTGTTGGTGACCTATTATGAGCTATTTTGAAACTCAAAATACTATTAGTGGACTTATTGGGCCGAAAATCCAAATAAGGTACCAAGCTATGTTGTCATACTATCGGACTAACTAAGGAACTTTAATGGGCCGTAAGGCCCAATGATATAACGGAATAGAATGACACTTGGATTTTGGGTTAACTATTGGATTTGTGGATGAGCTTGTACTCGAGTAAACTAAAACGGTTTGGATAATTAATGGAAAATATTGTTTTAACTGGATCGTCGTGAGAAGTATAAACTTGGTGTTTTGTTGAGAAACTGTTGAAAGTGGAAACTAATTTAAATTAAGTATTGGAGCCTTGGGGAAAATTTTACAAACGAACGGATCATGTCAAAATTTTATAAAATTTGTCGCACTTAGAAAATATCTTGGAAAAAGCCTATTTATGTGTTGATCCGACAAAGGGACAAATTTGGATTTTATTTATCGTTAAGTGTCAAGGTTGAAACGAATGAACTTAAACATACTAAATAGGCAAGTTTCATACTTACCCTTTTAGCCCGATAATTAGACGAATTAATAAAATATTATAATTTTATTATAAATTACCCTTATTTCGTATTCATCGTGGAACTATTTATCCTTATTTTTTGATCTTTAGATTCTTAATCACTTCTCATCGAATTCTCCTTGGATCTTTTGAACTTCTACCTCATCTTAGCTCGTTGACTCTATTCTCGATCTTACGTGTTAATGTCGTACTTAGCCCAAGTGCATCGAGTCATCTTACCTAGTTACCACACAACCATGATACAAAATCTTTGATAAAAGAAATGAGAACTTTTCGTGAACTTTAATGCAAACGATTGTACAACAAAACAAATGCGGATATCAAAATACTAAGGTAAACTTATTAATTAGGTCGTGGTCGGGTACCGTTGTGCTTTGTATAGAGGTTATCTTGTTCAGCTACTATCATATTTTGAGGTGAGTTCTCGTAGCCCCACTTTTTAAATCTTTTCCGTTAGGGGAAAATGATACTCAATTATGTTTTGAACTGGTTTTTCTATACTGTGCAAAAGTTAATTTGTTTTCGGGACAATGTTATGTGCCTATGACTACTATGTAAATGACATGAGTTTGGTAGAATATGATGTGTGGAACTTTTTGTATGGATCTTATATAGCATAGACTTGCTATGGTTTGAATTGATATGTGATCTTCCGCCCTATGTATAACTCCAGCTGGTAGGCTTTAGGTGCGTGTGAATTGAGAGTTGAGGACCTTGCGTGGCAATGGTATCCATATGGATGAGATTTAGATAGCATGGAGTTGCTAAGTTTGGAAATTCAATGTGTTGTATGTATTCACTGTCATATTGCACAATTGTCCACTACTTAAAATATTAGCACAACGACTGGGTTTTCTATCAAACCTAAGAGCTCACCAACATTATTGTTGACCTTTTCGAGTATTATTTTCAGGTGTGTTGCGAACCAAGGTAAATCGGGAGTAATGGGAACTAGAGACGTATACACGTTGGGTGTTATCTTGAGACTTGTAGATTTTAGATCAAAAATGTAAATTTGGTGAACTATTGTAAATCGAGAACTTGGCAAACTTTATACGGTATGATCTTGTAACTTGTGCGATGAAACTATATCGTAGCATCCCGTGTTTCCACCGTTGTCGGGGTGTGACAGATTGGTAATCAGAGCCAAGGTTATAGAGAATGCCCGTTTTTATAAAATAAAAACGCAACTATAACCAAACTAGAGTTTTCAAAAAATCTCGAACATGGCGAAAGTTAACTAGCCCGAGCAGTTCATAGTTTTTCTTAAATTACGCATAGCCTGATCAACTATGCCTAATTCACGAAGGACTATGAATTGATGAGGGTAGTTTTCTTAAGTTATGTTAGGGGAAATGGAAGGAACATATGAAGTCTAAGACCACCTGAAAATGAATTGACCTTGAATGTACATATTGCATAATATGTACTTTCTCGTAGTAATGTGGTATGAGAATGCTTGCGAGCGTTGAGATCTAGATTATCGTTGATTGCCTAGTGTTTGCCATGCTGCCTTAGTTGTATTGCATGATGCCCCAAGAGCCTTGGTAGATATGTTGTTGGTAGCTATGTTGATTAAGAATGTATCTTTGGTAGCTATGTTGTTGTATTGCATGATGCCCTGAGGAGCTTGTTTTGTATCGAACCTTGTTGGTGTTTGTTGTCGCTCGTACCTCTTCGATATAATTGATATGCATATATACATATATATATACATATATATACAGATATATATACATATATATATACATATATATATACATATATATATACATATATATATATACATATACATGTATATATACATATATATATACATATACATATACATATACATATATATACATACATATATATATACATACATATATATATATATATACATACATATATATATATATATATAGATATATATATATATATATACATATATATATATATAAGAGTGTATATATATACGTATATACGATTACAAACACCTAATTTCAAGCGTATGTTCATTACTATATGTAGGCAGAGTTATGCTGATAATTTGAGTAATAATATTTTATGGGAGTACTTATACCCTTTATCGTGTTATCACAGGTCATGTCTACCCCAACTCACTTTGATTCAAAGATTATCTTACAGACTGACAAAGCTCAGAGCTCCCGAGTGCCCACCCCATTACCTGAAGACCCTTATGTGACAGTTAGGCAGGCACATTTAGTTGATACGAACTCTGAGTCCGAACCTTTCGAGGATTATAGGGAGACAAAGATTCCCCAACCACTACCCATTGCACAATCATGTAACATTTCTCAATTTCATGTCATTTTACGACTCTTATTATTCGTCCCTATTTATTTTGGTCCAACACGCGTTTACTTTTTAAATTAACTTTTAAGATAAATTGCGTAGACTAGAAATAATCATTAATGTAAACGGTCATCAAATAAATTAAGGTTTACATCAACCAAGTAGCATATAATTATTAAGAAGAAAATTATTGACTTTGCGTATTTTATTTCTATTGGTCACGTAAAAGGGTTACGTTTCGCAATAAAATGCATTTGGACACACCCCAGAAATACCTAGACTTACCTAGACTCAAACCAATACCCACTTTTAAAACCTTAACACAAAATTAAATCAATTTTGTGTATACACACAAAAACAACTAGAAATCTTCTTTTGATCCTTAAGTACATGTACAACCCCTCTTTAATTAATGTTAGTCCTTAATGTTCTTAAATCTTGTACTAAATGATCCCTAGTTAACTTAAACACAATGGTTAATAACCACTTGGTCTCTCTTTTTCTTCTTTATTGCCACGGATAAATGATGTTATACATAATTCATACGATTTTCCATAAATCTAGGCTCAATCTCGTGTACACTATATCCTCTAATTAAGACATGTACTTAGTGGTTTAGCTAGATACAATGTGTGACTAACCAAAACTACAAAACCACTAAGATATAAGGCATGGTTTGGTTTGTTATGTGACTAGGAAAGTTACCTAGTTTCCTTGTTACACACTCTCATATACCATTCTACACTCTTACCACTCACATAATCTCAAACAAGTAAACATATACACTCTCTTGAGTCGAGTCTTAAACAGCAAACAAACACCCTCTTTTATTTCATTCGCACCCACAAACACTACCAAGGATCTTCATGCGAGTTCACAAGGAATGCATGAGTTAAGGTTGGGTGTTTACAAGCTTTGAAGCTTAGGGTTTGGTATTTGATCATGTATTTCACACGTGGTGTTGCACTATAGCTCCACGCACACTCGAAACAAAGTCTTAGGCACCCCTATAAGTCACGTATAACTCGTACATTTCATATATCACTTAATTCTTTTGATACTAGTCATATAATACGTTGTTATGTGATTAACGAGTTTTCATGGGCATGAACACGTATGGTTCAACCCATGCGTGGCACACGTACATATATTTCATGTACTCGACCTTGTGTGGTGTTGGAATGTTAAGAAACAGGTACAAAATGATTTAATGGCAAGCTAAGGTATCAAACGTATTCGGTTGCATACAAATGTAAACACCAACGTGAACCTTTACTCTTACGCACGAATATTTTATAAACTATACGTAAACATATCAAGTAAATGTGATACATTGGCTTGGGAACGTGTATACGAGGTTAATGAAGGTTTGCATGGGATGAAACGCGACTAAGAATTGCTAGGCACGTTGTTTTGGCACTAGAGGATCTAACGAACACCCTAAGAAACCACACCGGGCCTTAATGGACCTAGTAGTTATTAACGAGGGCCCAATATGGGCCCAACAGTCCTAATAAGCTCAAAACAGCTTAATTGAGAGCTTATACGAAATTATGAGCTTATTAAAAGCTTAGGAGATTAAAGGACCTAAACGAATTAAGCCTAAAGGCTTAACATACCATTTGGGTTCTTAAATGGGCCCAAGAACCCAATACCGAGAGCTTATTAACTTATTAAATAAGCCATACAATGAAAACAGCCTATTCGCGAGCTTATTAAGAATCTTACAAGCTTATTTGAAACTAATAAGAACTTTGACACAACCTAAGACCAAACTCGGACCCTTATCGGGATTATTAGCCCACCACCGAGTCCAACGTAAGCAAATAAGCTTACAATAAGCTTGGGCATCTTATTGGTGAACTTATGTAAGCCTAACGGGCTTAATGGACCTAAATAACACTATTGGACCTTAATGGACCAAGCTTGACCCTTAAAACCATATTTGAACTCTTAATGGGCCTGAAAGCCCAATAACGAGGGCTTATTTGCTTATGTAAATAAGCCAAACCAAAAACAGACCTAATGATGCTTATTAAGGCTATAAGATAAGTTGGACCATTTCATTCAAACCTTAATGGACTTTTAAAACCAATCGGGTTAGCATTATTGGGCTAACAAGCCCAATAAGCTCGAATAAGCTCCAATAAGCTCTCCCGAGCTTTATTTTAACTGACTTAAATAAGCTTAATGAAGGCTTTTGTGCTTTTAAAATCCAAATTGGACTTTTAAATGGCTTATTGGACCTTAACGGGTCCAATAAGGCCTAATAAGCTCAATAAGCCAAAATAAGCTGACCCAGCTTATATGGCTTATTAGAGTCCATTAAAACCAAATGCCACTTTTTAGAACTCAATCGGACATAAAATGCGACTTTTTATAAGTTAAGGGACTAAATACGTCAATTTTGAAACTCAAGGGTGTGAAACTATTAACTCACTGTTTTAATAACTTAAGGGACTGTTTTTGTCTTTCTGAAACATTAGGGACTATTAGGAGCATATAAGGACCTAAAGTGTAAACTTTGTAAAATTGGAGGACAAAATACAAGTGAAAACTTAAGGGTCTAAAGTGTAAATGTTACATTTTCATAAACTAGAGGGGCTGTTTTGTAATTATAGAAAACCTAAGGGTATTTTATAAACAAAAGTGATTCCATAGACACTTAACATATCGGACGAATTATATTCGCATAATATACAAGCTAACCTACGATTTAATAAATACAAATATTTATTAATAACTTATATACGTATACAAGAACGTGTGACATTGTATACCTTCCCAAGAGCCATCAAATGATTTCAAATACGATAAACATGTGCACCACCACACAAGTGATAACAATATATATATCAACTAGCAATTTATTGTAGTTTAAGTCTTTAGCCTAAATTTGTAGACTAAGACTGGCTGTATTTACTTAGGTATTTGACGGTGATTCATACTTGGATATATACTATCATTTTTAGAGGACTGTTTACTGAGGTGAGTTCATAGCCCCATGTTTTACAATTATTTAAATGATTTACATCTTTGGGGTGAGAAATCGCTTTGTTTTTAAACTAATGCGCATATCTTGCAGTGTACATTTTCATACTATGATCACGTCTCTATGTTTCTAAGTAGCGATAACCACTTCCCAGGCTTTATCATGAACTGTCAATCACTAGGTTGTGAGCGCGAGTGTTATAAATAGATCTATTTGGGATTGACATCCTCGTTTGGGTGAGTAGCACTCACTGTGCCGGGTTGTCGGACAACAAACGTATACCATGTCGGATTGGGATGTTGCAGGTTAGAACATCATTCACGGGCATTTATTGGCAATTTATTGCATTCATACATGTCGAGCTTCAGTGTCATGAGCTTAGGAAAACGTAGTTACTTTTTATGATGTTTGCATTTTTTGCTTAATCATACACTTGGAAATCTTGCGGTCCTACTATTGATTTACATAAACCTATAAATTCACCAACTTTATGTTGACGTTTTAAGCATGTTTTGTCAGGTCAATAAGGCACGAGGTGTAGTAGTGATTACATTGGAAGTAACTATTGAGAGTCATATCAAAGATTTGGGGTCTTATTACATTTTGGGGACAATTGTTATAAACCGAAATCTTTATTTATACCGTTGAACAATTTGAAGCCATGAGCTTATGTAACAGACAAGTATTTTGTTAATCCAATGTATCTTTTTTTTTCAAATGACACGTTTAGTGGTCGTTCTCATATCTTGTGCTATTGATCTATGAAGTAACGCCCTCGGATATACATTATATTCCGCTGCTACCCAAATTTGAGGGTGTTACAGATTGGTATCAGAGCCAAGGTTATAGAGAACCAGGTCAAAAGTTTTTGTCTGGACTATAACTATTTTCAAATACTATTTTCACAAATGGGATTTGCACGGGATATACATACATTACTTGTTTGCATCTAGGCTATATGCTTACATGACACATTGTTTTAGCATTAGTAATTACTAAGTGCTTACATGATTGACATACGTATATATAAAATATATTACGTATATTACTATAAGACTCTTATAAGTAAAACTTATAGATATAACATAGAGACCACTCTTATAAATAAAACTTATAGTCATATCATACCGATCTCTCTTATAAGTAATACTTATATAAGCTATTTTTGCTTTTTGCAGTAGTCATGTCTTCTGCATCATCTGCGGTTACCTACACTTTCGTCTACACCGACTCTGAGCCCGGCAAAGCCTTCTGGGGAGCCGATGATGAGGAGGTATCTGAGGGAGGCATTCCACGGGTCATTGTATTAGGATACGACGGACTCCCTATACAGCCGGTAGCCCCACCAAAAGCGGATTACATACCAGGCCTAGAGGATCCATAGACACCGCCAATTCCTCAGGACGAGGATGAGCGTGAGCCTATGTTCGTACAGGCACACGATCCTGACTACGTGCAATAGCCTATATACCCTAAGTATATACCTCTGGAGGATGAGCATGAGTTTCCAGCTAAGGAGCAGCCATTACCTCCTATCGATTCACCTACTGTTGAGTCGCCCGGGTACGTTACTAAGTCGGATCCCGAAGAGGATCCAGAGGAGTACGAGGATGAGGAGACAGAGGAGGTCTCCCGTATGATAACCTATGGATTAGGGGAGATGATTAGAGATGTTGATAACTCGGCGATTCATCTAGGGATGACGCCAATGATGAGGATGAGGATAAGGACGAGGAGGACGAGGAGGAGGACGAGGAGCACTTAGCTCCGGCCGACTCTTTTGTTATTGTACCCACTGATGAGCCTGTTTCCCCACCTGATGGAATAGAGCTTGTTATACCACCACCCTCCACTGACCTTACTATTGGGGCTCGGATTACCGTCCGGCCTCAGACTTCCATATCCCTTCTACCAGAGACAGAGGTCAAGAGACTTCTGCCATGACTTACTCATCACATCACCACCTATCTCATATCACCACCCTATGCATGGAGAACGCTTGCTAGGGTGCACGGCCCCCACCTGCACATCATCACAACCACAATGTGCCATCACCATTACTACCTCCATCTGGAGTGTCCAACCCAATCAGACACTCATGGTTGTAGCATCCACCTCCAGGCCCTTATTAAATACAGTTCTGTCGCATGACCATCACCTATACTACACATACACCATCTCTATACATTACACCACCTGTGATCGTAGGTTTGATAGTCCCGAGTCTGAGTAGCCACCTCACAAGAGGTTGTGTTTGTCCACTCTAGGCTCCAAATACGAGATCGTGGAGAGTTCTACTACTAGACCTACCAGAGGTCGGGGGATAGATTATGGGTTTGTTAGCACAGTAGATGCTGAAGAGAGGCGACAGGGGATTAGAGATGTTGGGTATGACATTAGGGATACTTGGGTAGATCCGGCAGAGGCAGTTCCTGAGATAGCACCTATGACCGTGGAAGAGGTCAATACTAGGGTCACATAGCTTGCTGAGCTCCATGAGCATGATACACAGGACTTGTATGCTTTATTAGAGGATGCTAAGGATAGTAGGTTTCGTATATCACAATGAGTCGATATGGACTCACAGCGGGTCGACTTACTTATGGGGGATAGGATGACTCTCTAGGAGATAATATGGATGGTGGAGGAGGAGGCCCATGCTTCCCGAGAGGCTTGGTCTCACTCAATAGGATTGAGTCAGGAGACCCATCAGGAGCTTCAGACCTACCGTGATCATGTGTATGCATACGAGACCCATCTCCGGGCACATCAGACACAACTACAGCTGCAAGGTACTCTCATTCAGACACAACATCAGGTACATGAGACTTGCTTTTAGGATTGTGCAGGCTGGAGATAGAGCGTTGTCGATGAGACTAACGTATGTGGTGTCACAACATATGTAGAGACTCTCTGTGTGATGAGAGACATGAGGCGAGAGATGGGCGACATGCAGACCTAGTTGCTAGCACTGTGAGGACAGCGGGGAGCTAGACAGCCAATACCAGATGCTAGGATTTCGGATCACCAGGATACTTTAGGGGATGCGAACAGTCATGTCTAGTGATTTCTGTTATCTTATCTTGCTAGGTCATTGTACAGGCATGTTAAGTATTAGGGGTTTTTCCCCGCTAACATAGCCTTAGATCTTTTGTATTGTATTTTGTGTAATGAGACAACTATTTCATGTAAAATTTTTAATGTTATAAATGAAATAGATGTGTTATGTTGTACTATATACCTCTCTTGTGTTGTTATCTCATCTATACATTATTTTATTCTGTCATAATTTGTACCTTCATGTTTGTCTACTTGTGTTGTAGACGAACAGGGGCACATGCGCGACAAGGACGGGACCAAATACTACACCTAACAACACCAACCTAAACAACATGACTCCCAAATCCATCCAAGCTATGATTGATCAAGCCCTTCTGCGAAACTCCACTAATGGAGATGGAAGCCACAGTTCACACAGGATACCGAAGGAACGTGCAAAACTTGCGCGCCCTTGTTTTTTATGCTGACTTCCTGGAGTGTCGACTTTGAACTGTTCAAGGGGACATGAAGGCGTGGTCTGGTTGGATTAGGTGGAATGAAAAAGAGAGGAGCCAGTTACATATTATTAGTGGTTGTGCTATTAAGAATCAGGTAAAAGTATTGCCACTTGCACTTGATTAGGCACTGCTTGATTGGTGGAATGGTCAGATTAAGAACCTTTAGGTCATGAGGGGCATACTGGCAATGCACTTAGGAAGTACCAAGAAAAGATGCATGGACACGTAATTGACCGCAGGGGTGAAATCAAGATATGAGAATCGATTGCTGTGGAACCTAAAGGTCAAGGGGTAATGATGTTTCTAGCATACGATTGACGTTTCCAAGGAGCTAACCCTGATATTATACCAGTTGTTGCAACGAACATCGAGAAGGTTGTGCGAAGTACATCAGTGGACTTCTAACAACATTTATTGGGAAACGTCAAATCTGCAGAACCTAAGGACGTTAGATGAGCGTATTGAGGGTGGCCAAACACGACTTTGATTGGATCAGAATCTCCGCACATACCAGAAAGGCAGTTGACACAAAGGGCAAGGTTTAATGATGTCTCAAGGATATCAACATGGTCTACCATGAAAATAACCCTTTAAGAGGCAGAATGTCATCAAGGTCTACAATATGGGGACAGGCGAAAACAAGTCGCGTGGGGGATCTTTGCCTAGTGCAGCCATAGTTTGAGTGCTCATTTTCATCATCAATGGCTACTGCACCCGGAAGTGCCACTCAAGTTTGCAAACAGTAGGGCACTTTGCCCGCGATTGCAGGAGTACTGGCAACACAAACATTGCTAATACTCAGAAGGGCAATGGGGCAGCTCCCAAGGGGAATGGTTGTTTTTAGTATGGAGCACTAGGGCATTTCAAGAGAGATTGCCCTAAGTTAAAGAATAAGGATGGAGGGAATGGGAATGCACAAGGCTGGGTTTATGCAATTGGGAATGCAGAGAAGAGAGGGAATGCATCGGGAAGCCCGAATTCCAATCTTGTTACAGGTATGTTCTTCTTAAACAACTACTATGCATCTATCTTATTAGACACTGGTGCTGATAGAAGTTTTATTTTTCTTACTGCATTTAGTTCCTGTATTGACATGGCCCCGAACCCATTAGATATAGTTATGATGTCGAATTTGCCGATGGGATAAAAAAATAGTCGGGATTAGACGCACTGTGATGCGATGGTTGTACACTTTAAATTTTTAGACTCCACCCGTTCTCATAGATCTTAATTGCCCGTAGTACTGGGTATTTTCGACGTCTAGAATTGGGTAGTTTCGATGTCATTATCGGAATGGACTGGTTAAGAAGATATCACGCCGTGATCGTATGCGATGAGAAGCTTGTTCAAGTTCCCTACGGGAATGAGACTTTGACTTTTTGCGGAAACAAAAGTAGCAACGGGAGAGAATCCCGGTTGGCAGTTATCTCATGTTCAAAAGCTCAAGAGTACATGGCCAAGGGATGCCAGGTCTTTTTAGCACAGATATCCGCCAAGAAGGAGGAGGACAAGTCGGAAAGGAAACAGATAGAGGACGTACCAATCGTCTGGGATTTTCCAGAAGTATTTCCCGAGGACTTGCCCGGTCTTCCTCCAGCTCGACCGGTGGAATTTCAAATCGACTTAGTTCCAGGAGCTGCACCCGTAGCTAGAGCACCATATCGATTGGCCCCATCCGAAATGAAGGAACTATCAGAACAATTACAAGAGCTTTCTGACAAAGGTTTCATAAGGCCTAGTTCCTCACCTTGGGGAGCCCCGGTCTTATTTGTCAAAAAGAAGGACGGTTCTTCAGGATGTGCATCGACTACCGCGAGTTAAATAAACTGACAGTAAGAATCGTTATCACTCCCGAGGATCGACGATTTGTTTTTGATCTAACTTCAGGATCCGTAATTTATCGAAGATAGATCTGAGATCCGGATATCACCAGCTTAGAGTACGAGAACAAGACATTCCAAAGACAGCATTTCGAACTCGGTATGGCCATTACGAGTTTCAAGGTTATGCCATTCGGACTGACAAACGCACTGCGGTATTCATGGAGCACCTCATTGAATGAGTGTGGCAAAAACATTATATTGGATAAGATCTAATTGTCTTCATCTGATGACATACTTTATTCATTCAAAAGACGCAAGGAGTATTGAAGAACACCTTAAAGCAAATTTTTAGAATTGCTTAAGAAGGTGAAGTTGTAGCAAAGTTTCAAAATGTGAATTTGGATTCCGAAGGTATAATTTCTCGGAACATGTCATTGAAGTAGTGCATACATGTGGTACCTCATGCCAAGATAGAGTCTATCAAGGATTGGGCATCTCCAAAGACACAAACGGAGATTCCGCAATTTCTAGGTCTTGTTGAATTACTATCGATGTTCATTGAGATTTTCGAAGATTTCCAAGTCAATGACGAAACTCACTCAGAAGGACATCAAGTTCGATTGGGGAGAAAAAGGAAGAGACGCTTTCCAGTTGATAAAGCAGAAACTGTGCAGTGCCCCAATTCTAGCTTTACCTGAAGAGAGCGAAGACTTTGTGGTATACTGTGATGCATCACACAAGGGCTTAGGCGCTATGTTAATGCAGAGAGAGAAAGTGATTGCCTATGCTTCTCGACCGTTATGACAATTGGATTGAGCCATTGCGGGTTCGAGCCTTGGTTATGACAATTGGTTTGGATCTTCCCAAACGGATATTAGAAGCTTAGATCGAAGCCCAGAAACCAGAGAATATCATAAATGAAGACGTAGGAGGTATGATCTGAAGGGATATACCCAAGGAAAGACTGGAACTACGTGCCGATGGGACTCTATGCTTACACAGCAGGAGTTGGGTACCTTGCTATGGAGACTTAAGATCCGTGATTATGCACGAATCCCACAAGTCGAAATATTCTATCCATCCCGGTTCCGAGAAGATTGTACCAGATGTGTAGACAAATTATTTTGGTGGCAAACATGAAGGCTGACCATCGCCAAGTACGTTAGCAAAATGGCCTGACATGTGCCAAGAGTCTAAGGCCGACATCAAAGGCCATCAGGATTACTATAAACAGAAATCCGAGTGGAAGTGGATAAATAACAATGGATTTTATCACCAAATTCTAGGTCGTCACAAGGTTCGACACCCATCTGGGTAATTATGGATGACTCATAAAATTGATCACTTTTTACCAATACGGGAAAATGATCTAGTTGGATAAATTGGCGAGGTTTGTACTTGACAGGATTTAGGCGGCAAGGACATCGGGATACCTGCCTTAATTTTCTTGACCGTGATGGAAGATTCACTTCAAATTTCTGGTGATCATTTCAAAAAGCTTTGGGTAGGATATTAGCATGAGCACTGCGTTATCATCAGTAACAACAAACAAACAAACAAAATATAACAAAAAAAATAACAAAAATGCACGCCAGAGCTAGAGGACATTCAAACTCTCGAGGACATGCTACGTGCTTGTGTGATCGATTTTGGCAAAGGCTGGGTTAAGCATTTGCCATTGGCCGAGTTTTCATACAACAACAGTTATTACGCTAGCATAAAGACCGCTCCTTATGAGGCACTGTATGGTCAAAAATGTCGATCACCAGTGTGTTGGGCTGAGGTTGGGGAAGCCCAACTTACTGGTCGGAATTAATCCAGAAAACAACAGAAAGGATCGTCCTGATCAAAGCAATGGATAAAGCGGCACATGATGCAAAAAGAGCTACGCTGATAGGAAGCGAAAGCCGATGGAGTTCGAGGTTGGGGACAGAGTTATGCTCAAGGTCTCACCTTGGATAGGGTCGTTCGTTACGGTGTCGGTTAAGCGTGGCAGCTGAACCAGATACGTCGGACCTTTCAAAGTTTAGCAAAGTTGGAAAGGTTGCCTACAGGCTGGAACTTCCTCAAGAGTTGAGCAGAGTTCACCACACTTTCCATGTATCAAATCTGAAGAAATGTTACGCCGACGAACCATTAGTCATGCCGTTAGAAGGAATTCATGTTGACGATAAGCTCCAGTTTGTGGAAGAGCCCATTGAAATTATGGAACGGGAGATCAAACGATTGAAGCGAAGCCGGATACCATTGGTTAAGGTTCGACTGGACTATAGGCAGGTCCTGAGTTCACCTGGGAACGTGAAGATTCGTTCAAACAGAAATACCCACAACTCTTCACAAACCGGGCTTCGTCATCCACTACAAGGTCTTAAGCTTTGAGGACAAAGCTCTTTTAACGGGTGGAGACTGTAACATTTCTCATTTTCGTGTCATTGTACGACTATATTAATGATCATATTAATTTGTCGATTACGCAGTTTACTTTTTATGCTTAAATCGCGTAGACTATTAAAAGAATCAATGAACGTAACAGGTCCATCAATAAATAAGGTTTACACAACCAAGTAAGAAATAAATTATTAAGAGGATAATTATGTACTTTAGGTATTTTTATTTTTATTGGTCACGTAAAAGGTCTACGTTTCGCGATAAAATACATTTGGACACACCCCGGAAATACCTAGACCTACCTAGACTCAAACCAATACCCACTTTTTTCACCTTAACACAAAATTTGAACAATTTTGGTGTCAAATGTCAACTATGGCCGAATACATGCCTATGGATGTGCATAGGAAAATCACTAAAATCTTGCTAATGATCTTAAAAGTACTAGTACCATACAAGTGTTAATTAATGTAGTGCTCTAATAGTCTCCTACTAGTTTAATTATCCAAGCGGATAATACATTTTCTCCTTTTCCTTCTCTTGATGCCACGGATAACAAGATCAAGTCACAAACACCATAAGATTTCCTAGCTAAGAAAATAAATCTTTGTTACATCTCTTTAGCTCATTAAAGCATGTTACTAAGGTGAGTTTGCTAAAAACCATGAGTAACATCTAGAAACCCCTCCAAAACACCCTCTAGGGCACGGTTTGGTTTGTGTGTGGACTAGGAAAGTTAACTAGACATCATGCCTATAAATACACACTCACTCTTGCCCTTTTACACTCTTACAAGCTCACACACACTTTCAAAGGGTTAGACACTTCCTTTCTTTGTGTTCGAGCCCCAAACCGCCAACGAATACCCTCCTTGATCTCATTCAAACCCACAAACTTTACTAGTTATCATACAAATTTATAAAAGGGACATACGAGCTAAGGAGTTGGTAAACCAAGCTTTGAAGCTTAGGAACATTACACGTTTGGGTGTAACCGCTTTGTGTCGTCTTTAAATCCACGACCAAGGAAAAGCTAGGACCTTTGTAAGTCTCCCATGCTACCTTACATACCGTAGTTAATTGTCTTTTGATTTCTAGACCCATGTCGTGGTGTATATGAAGTATACGAACCTATATACGTACACGTTATACGTGTGTGGTGCAAGAAACTAATAGGGTGCGTGTACCAAGTGATTTAAAACGACAAGGACTTAAAATGTTATATCCAAGATGAAAGCTTGGTCTCCAACGTGAACAACATACCCTATATACGAAAATATAAGAAAACGATACGTAAACTTTTAAAGAAAACATAGCAACTTGGCTTGGGTGCGTGTATACAAGGTTAATGAACGATTGCATGTCACGGGTCGCGATTAGAAAATGTTAAACACGTTGTTTTGGTGCTAGACGATTTAATGAAACCACACGAGATACTAATAAACCTTTCGGACCCAAATGAACCCAACCAAAAAGGCTAAAACCCCTAACGGGCCTCTATCGAGCCCAACAAGGCCCAACGAGAGCTTATTAATAAGCCGCGGCTTATTAATAAGCCACTCGGGCTTAATCATAATTTGAAGTGCTCATTTTGCTTCACATAGGGCTCCCGTCTTATCTAGAGACTCATTCGAACCCTTAATGGGCCTTCTAGCCCATTAACGGGCCCATAATAAGCAAATAAGCTCGCAATAAGCTGGGACAGCTTATTGGTGATCTTATGAGTACTCAATGGGCTTATTGAACCCTAATACACTTAAAGGACCCTAATGGACCCAATTAAACACTTTAAAACCCTTACCGGGCCTTAACGGGCCCAAGCCGGCTCAATAAGAAGCTTATCAGCTTATTTTGAATAAGCTGGAAAATGACACAGATTATTGGGGCTTAATTCAAGTTAAAAATGATCTAGTAAAAGCCTAAAAACCCTAAAAGGTATATCGGGCCAAGCTATTGGGCTTACGGGCCCAATAAGCTCAAAATAAGCCATAATAAGCTCCCTGAGCTTATTTTAAGCTTAACCGACCCGCATGAACTTATTAACGACCTTTGGACCCATTAAAACTATAACGGATTGTTAAAATGCTAAACGGACCTTAACGGGCCCGATAAGGCCCGTTAAGCCAAAAATAAGCTCGATAAGCTTATTTTAGGCCGAAACAACCTTTATGACCTATTTTAAGGATAAAAAGCAATTTAAAACTGTTTTAAACCTTTTTCGAGGTCAAAATACGAAAACCGAAAGTGAAGGGACTAATTCTGCCATTTTCAAAACTTAAATAAAATGTTAAAGTCGCATATTGAAAACTTATAGACTATAAGGACGAATTTCGTAAATGTCTAAACGATAAGGACTCAATTTGAACATTTAAATTAAATTCGAAAACTAGAGGGACTGATATTGTAATTAACGAAAGTATAAGGTTAGAACTCGTCACTTTTCGAGAACTATAAAACCATAAGGACCATTTTCGTCATGTCATGAAACTAAGTAAATAAGGGCTAAAGTTGTAAACTATTGAAAATAAAAGATAAGTTTTAATAATATTAAAACTTGGAGGTTCACTTGAAAAATAAATAAAAACTGTAAAACGAAGGGACTAAAACCGTAAATATGAGAAACTTATGATTTACTTTGATAAAGCAAAAGTCTTGTTTTATGAACTTAAGCGAGTACAAACGGGATATATATATTAACATATATACGTTTATGTTTCGAGTAATAATTAAATATTATTATCGAGAAGAAATAAATATGGTATAGTTATTAAACAGAAACGACTTCACGTTTTTAAATACAAACGATGAATGATAAATACAATGATTTTGTGCATCACCACACAAGTGATCACGGTATATATAAACTTAAAATGGAATTTAGTTTATACGATGAGTCGTTAGCTTAAATGTGTAAACTAAGACTTGACCGTACTTACTTAGGTACTTAACGGTGTGATCCACTGCTCACTGGGATATTTATTATCATCCAGAGAACTACCGGCTAAGGAGAGTTCATAGCCTCATGTTTTGCAATTATTTAAATGATTTACATCCTTGGGGTGAGAACATGCTTTGTTTTACAAATTGGACGCAAGTGTACATTTTATACCATCGATTAGTGTTTGCTAAGTTACCATAACCCATTATGTCCATGATCATGGAACTGTTAATTGCATAGGATGTGATTGGGAATTACTTCTCATACTGAAAATCAACAATTCCTTGATTCAATCGATGAAGGAATGAAGAAAGTAATCAAGGAACAAGTCAAGAGTGAAGTCTCGAAGATCACACCAAAAATTGAGAAGTTAGTGAACGAACAACTCGAGTCTGAGGTTCTGGTACGATCTTCAAAGGAAGCCAAGACGTCTCATGCTGTAGCTGCTAATCTTTCAGAACTAGAGCTGAAAAAGATCTTAATTGACAAGATGGAAGCTAACAACTCTATCAACAGGTCAGACATTCAAAGGCAGCTCTACAAGGCATTAGTTGATGCGTATGAAGCCGACAAAATTCTGCTAGATACTTATGGCGATACGGTCACAATAAAAAGACCTCGAGACGGAGCAGATGATGATCAAGAACCCTCCGCTGGAACAGACCGGGGGTCCAAAAGAAGAAGGTCAGGAAAAGAACCTGAATCTACCAGTGCTCCAAGAGAAAAGACAACCACGACAGCAGGAAAGACTACTACAGGTTCTAAGACTCATAAGCAATCTGCTAGCCAATCTGCTCTAGTAGAGGAAACTATGCAATCTATAGATGTCTTTGATGCACCTGCACATTAGGAGTTTGAAACAGGTGTCCATAATGAACAAGCGAAAGAAGAGGTCCATCATCTTCCTGACTGGTTTCAATAACCTAAACGACTACCTTCTCCTGATCATGCATGAAACAAGTCTGTACCTGCTGTTCATGAATCCGTCCAACCTTGGCTAAGCAATCTGGCAAGAAGACAAGAGCCTCGAGAGTCATTCGATGAGCTAACAGACACAACATTTGACTTCTCTGCTTTCGTGATGAACCGACTATATGTTAAAACACTAACACCTGAATTGTTAGCAGGTCTAACATTTGAGCTGATGAAAAGGAACATGCAAGAGCTTGACTGAACTTGAATATTTTTGTGAAGAAGTCTACAAAGCTACAACAGAAAAATTGGACTGGATCAACCTCGAAGGCCACCAATATCCTCATGATCTGCGAAAGCCACTACCGTTGGTTCCAAATTCTCAAGGTCGTCATGTCATACCGTTTCATCACTTCATCAATAACGACCTTGAGTACCTACGTGGTGGTGAGTCAAGCCGCAAGTACTCTACTTCAGTTACGAAGACCAAGGCTGCAGATTACGGGCATATTAAATGGATAGAAGACTTAGTGCCCAACTCAATGTGGAGTCAAGTGATAGTCAACTACGACAAATTTGCTCTCTGGGGAATCTCACATTGGGGCAAAAAGCAAAGACAATTCTATGCATTTGCGACCACAAGGGAATCAGCTCGTGACGTCTACTCAAAGAGAAGAATTATTGCTGTCACGAAGGTGGAAATAGTCAAATGGTAAAACTACATGCATCTTGACTGGATCACTGTACGGAGGGATGACGAAATTCTTTACAAGTTCAAAGAAGACGATTTCTACAGACTTTGGATCCAAGACATTGAAGACATGCTGCTTCTTCTCGTGCAAGGAAAGTTGACAAATCTCAATGTTGAAGAACGTATTGCATTTAATGTCTCCTTAAGAATGTTCACAAGAAGTGTTGTCATCCAAAGGCGTGTGGAAGACCTTCAATTGGGTGTTGAAAGCTATCAAAAGAAACTCAACCTCACAAAGCCTGACACGTACAGATCCAATTTGAGAAGAAGAGACGCTTACACACCATACTCCGATCCCAGAGGATTCATCTATGAGAACAAAGACAAGAAGAACAGATTGATGCGCATTGATGAACTACACAAGTTTAGCGATGGTACTCTCGATGATGTTCGGACTGCTCTGAATGATCGCCTCAAGGGAATCAGAATGGAGTATCTGCCTCAGACTTTTTGGAGCCAACGTGACAAAGCAAATGCAAGAGCTATGATTCAGGCAATTGACAAAAGATTAAAGACAAGGAGGATCATGCGGAGCTTGGAGAGATTTGTTGGTGGAAGACCATACGGGGGTGACTTACGGCTGCTTCAAAGGACCATATGATTTATCATATGTTGTTCTCATCTTATAAGGTCAATCCTCGTAAATAATTTTATCTTGTGAATATGTTAATAACTAGTGTAGATTTTTTGGTGAAAAATAAGATGTGCTCGAGTACAAATTTTACAAGAATTTCTTAGTAAATTCAAAATCTTTCAAATAATTGTACTCGGCACCATCTTATAAACCCTCAAAAGTTGAGGGGGAGCAATAATATGTTCCATTCTGCTAGAATACATCATTTTGTCCCCGAACGGTTAATCAATTGATATCCAAAATATCAAGGGATTAACATTTTGGATAAGGGGAGAAAATGTGATTAACCTGGACTTAATGTATATTGACAGAAGTAATCAATTAAAATGGACTCGATGCACTCCACACTTAGCATGTACTACGATTACGATGCACATGTTAAGGGGGAGCTTTTAGTGATGATTAAAAACATTCAAAGTGTAAACCTTTTGATATTTATATCAAACACTTTGAATGAATTTTTCAATGATTTTGGTTTGTAATGGTGATGGAATACCCTAAAAGACCGACCATGTACTTAATTTTATGGAGTTATAAGGTGGTTAGGTATAGGTATTCAAATCCCATGATCCAGCCAGAACCGGAGGGATCTACCCAGGGATATCCACTAGTTAGTGTAGAAGTCCTTAGGTATGATTAAAAAGGAGAAAAAGTGAGAATCGGGAATAATGCCGACTGAGATGGAGCTAACACTGGAACAAACCCAACAAGGTGTTAGTTATGAAGTCTCGGTAAGCATTGAAGGGGTTGAAGAATGAAAAAGAAATGTAAGGATAAAGGGTGAAAAGAAAGAAGCCCTCCATACACTTAGGCAGAAACCGGGTCAATACATATGCTGTCAGAAACACTTAGGTGTTGTCTGACATTGAAGACAGTCATGGACCCAGTGACGCTATGCACAAACCCCTCCCAGCCACTCAAAGTCGGAAAGACTTTGTTTCAAAACTCACTGAAAAACTTCTTTTTGTATTTTTCTCATTTTTTAATTTTGTATTTTTTTTTATAAAGGTTTTATAAAATGAAAATCTTTTTGGCTTTTCTGATTTTATATTTTTATCTTTTGTTTTTATAAAATTTTATAAAAATAAAATAAAAATAAAAATTTTTTGTGTTTTTATGATTTTAAGTATTTACTTAGGATACAAGAAGATTTCTCTTTTTTGAAGATAAAGCGCACAAAGCGTCATCCGTTTCTTTTTCTTGATGGAACGGGGCTGAAGTGATTTCTACAGAATCCAATATCATTAAGCACGATCGTCAAAGAATGCCAATACGACTGCGATTCAGTACTGCTGACTCTTCCAGACTAGAGCTGAAAAAGACTTTAATTGACAAGATGGAAGCTAACAACACTATCAACAGGTCAGACATTCAAAGGCAGCCACTACAATGCAATAGTTGATGTCGTATGAAGCCGACAATATTCCAGCTAGATACTTATATGCGATACGGCCACAAGATAAAAATACCTCGCGACGGAGCAAATGATACAAGAACCCTCCGCTGGAACAACCGGATTGTCTAAAAGAAGAAGGTCAGGAAAAGAACCTGAAATCTACCAGTGCTCCAAGAGAAACGACAACCACAACATCAGGAAAGACTACTACAGGTTCTAAGATTCCACAAGCAATCTGCTAGCCAAACTGCTCCGGTAGAGGTAACTATGCAAGTCTAAGATGTCTTTGAAGCACCTGCACACCAGGAGTTTGAAACAGGTGTCCATGATGAACAAGCAGAAGAAGAGGTCCAACATCTTCCTGACTGGTTTCAACAACCTACACGACTACCTTCTCCTGATCATGCATGGAATAAGTCTGTTCCTGCCGTTCATGAATCTGTCCAACCTTGGCTAAGCAATCTGGCACGAAGACAAGACCCTCGAGAGTCATTCGATGAACTAACCGACACTACATTTGACTTCTCCGCTTTTGTGATGAACCGGCTAAATGTTAAAACACTAACACCTGAATTGTTAGCAGGTCCAACATTTGAGCTGATGAAAGGAACATGCAAAAGTTTGACTGAACTTGAATACTTTTGTGAAGAAGTCTACAAAGCCACAACAGAAAAATTGGACTGGATCAACCCCGAAGGCCGCCAATATCCTCATGATCTGCGACAGCCACTACCGTTGGTTCCAAATTCTCAAGGTCGTCATGTTATACCGTTTCATCACTTCATCAATAACGACCTTGAGTACCTACGTGGTGGTGAGTCAAGCCGCAAGTACTCTACTTCAGTTACGAAGACCACGGCTGCAGATTACGGGCATATTAAATGGATAGAAGACTTAGTGCCCAACTCAATGTGGAGTCAAATGATAGTCAACTACGACAAATTCGCTCTCTGGGGAATCTCACATTGGGGCAAAAAGCGAAGACAGTTCTATGCATTTGCGACCACAAGGGAATCAGCTCGTGACGTCTACTCAAAAAGAAGAATTATTGCTGTCACAAAGGTGGAAATAGTCGAATGGCAAAACTACAAGCATCTTGACTGGATTACTGTACGGAGGGATGACGACATTCTTTACAAGTTCAAAGAAGGCGACTTCCACAGACTTCGGATCCAAGACATTGAAGACATGCTGCTTCTTCTCGTGCAGGGAAAGGTGACAAATCTCAACGTTGAAGAACGTATTGCATTTAATGTCTCCTTAAGAATGTTCACAAGAAGTGTTGTCATCCAAAGGCGTGTGGAAGACCTTTAATTGGGTGTTGAAAGCTATCAAAAGAAACTCAACCTCACAAAGCCTGACACGTACAGATCCAATTTGAGAAGAAGAGACGCTTACACACCATACTCCGATCCTAGAGGATTCATCTATGAGAACAAAGACAAGAAGAACAGATTGATGCGCATTGATGAACTACACAAGTTTAGCGATGGTACTCTCGATGATGTTCGGACTGCTCTGAATGATCGCCTCAAGGGAATCAGAATGGAGTATCTGCCTCAGACTTTTTGGAGCCAACGGGACAAAGTGAATGCAAGAGCTATGATTCAGGCAATTGACAAAAGATTAAAGACAAGGAGGATCATGCGGAGTTTGGAGAGATTTGTTGGTGGAAGACCATACGGGGGTGACTTACGGCTACTTCAAAGGACCATATGATTTATCATATCAACGGGTAGCTGAGCCGTGGAAGAATCGTAGCCTATTTCCCACAACACTGACAAAATCTTGATGTGTGTACCCGCGCTCGCTTCCACTGAAGGGAATCTATAACCAAGTGTTTAAACTAAGAATCACAAAAACCAAAGTAACTTTATTTATTCAAAAATAATATAACGTTTATTAAGCTGGAGGGAGCAAAAAGCCACAATTAACCTCTATGAGCTCTAAAGAGATCCAACTACTCCACGCTTAGCATCTAACTTGTATAAAACTCTATCATTTTTCGTTCTTCGCAAATTTAAAATCTTTAATAAAAAGATCCGTGAATGCTTAGTCTAATAAAAACAAGCTTTGCATATTTAAAGTCTATTATAGAAACTTGCAAACTCTTGGCTTTTTAAGCTAGAATTCGCGTTTTAAAGTTTCTTGTATAAAAGACTAGCTAAAGCTTAAATTTATATAGGTTAAGGGGCAAGCTAGAGTGCAACATGCTCGATCAAGTCAAAATTAATTCTTATTCTCAAAAATTTGTGTCAACACACTTATTTTATTTTTGAAATTTTTTAAAATTTAGGTCTAAAATCACATATTTTTTGTGGCAAAACTAGATTACGTGAAGACAAAGCAAATGCAAGTAAGATCAAATCGAAAGATCCCCCATATACTAGAACTAAACATTGTCCTCAATGTTTAAAATGGTCTTTACGTAAATCTAAAGCCGTTTATTAATTATGTTAATAGATAAACGTTAGTCAATAAGATCTAGGATATCGGGATCTCCCCATATATACAGCTTGGGCTCAAGGATTGGAAGCTTGAGTGAACGATGGACAAAACCACGAGCACGAGAGTCTTCATAATCCGGGCAATCCTGGACATAAAACACAAACCACGAAACACGAGAAAGGAAGAGGCGAGACTCCTCACTTCACACTTATTAGAAAATAGAAAAAGGAAATAAAAACACGGGTTGCCTCCCGAGAAGCGCTTGTTTTTGTGCGAGTCTCTAGCTTGACTCTCCCCATATCATCGTGATATTAGGGATGAAACATGTGGAAGAGTAAATCTCCATCGGACTTTCATTCAAGATGTCTAGATAAACATTGAAGCACGTGAAAGTTCCACTCCGATGAGATACCACCGGCTCTAGAGAATTAAAAGCGGAGATGTCGGGGTCAAAAATGGTATCCTCACTCTCGGAGGAGAGAAGAAAAGGAGAATCCACCGAATAAGTGAGATAAGGAAGAAAGGTTCTGATAACAAATGTGAGGGAAAAATAATAGCATCCTCAAAGGTAAACTCAATATGTTAAGAGAAAATAAATTTCTCCATGAATCCCGGGGTCGAAACTTTGACACATTTCTCTTCAAATTTTCATGTTTATATTTAAGGCTTTTGTTCATGATTAAAACAATACCTCAGGTGGGAGATTAGGGGATAGTGTCATTTATTAGCAAAATTCTCAGGATTGTTTATATCTCCTCCGATAACCGTTTTCATATCAGTAGAAATATCCATATCTAGAAAAGCATCGATCTCATCAATTTCGCCTCCTGGGTCGAAACACTCATCCTCATTAGCATCGGAAAGAGGTGTGACAAGCAAAGTCGGCTCATCCAGGTTAGAAACATAAGAGTCCTTACTCTCGATGTTCTCTAACACCTCATCAAAAAGAGGATTTACGTTACTAGAGATATATTCGTCATCGAATTCGAAAAGAGGGTTCGAGTAAATTTTAACCTTATCTTCTGGAACGTCCTCATCGGATAGTGACTCGTTATCACTAGAGGTAAAATCTTCATTTGAATCGAAGAGAGGGTTAGAGAAAGTCATGGATTTTCCCTCAGGAATGTTAATGGGAGAGAAATCATCACACGAAGGTAAATCACACTCACTATCACTCCTAGATGTATCCTGACCACTTTCATTGGAACAAGGTCCTCAACACTAGACTTTATGAATTCGTCTGATTCCTTTTTAGGAATAGTGCTAAGTTCCTCATTCCCCATGATGAGAGAGTCCTCAGGATCCTCATTTAGAGGGGAAGTGGTGATTACAATAGACAGAGGAAGTTAAGAAATAATTTCACTCAAAAGGCAATAGTTTCTATCTATCATCGTCATCATCATTATCATAGCAAGTAAAATTGAAACGCCGTGAAGGTTCGGGAGTATGAGTAATAAGATTAGATACATGCTCTTGTTGCTGAAGCTCTTTCTCCTTAGTGATTTTATTAATTTTAATACTCATTTTATTGAATTTAGCCTTAAGCTCATCAATCTTAATTTCACATTCCCTTCTATAATGAATATCTATTCTCTCATTACGATAATCTTTAATCTGAATTTGATTACTTATACTTTGCATTTCCTCTAAATATTGTTGCTTTTAAAGCTCCATATCTTGTATACTCATTTCTTGAGGAGGTGATTGATCGATGGGATACTGCAAGGGTCGGTCAAATCCGGAAGAGTTAGAATTATAGCAAATATTAGGCTCATATAAGTTCTGATTCCTTGGTTGACATTGAAAATTCGCATGAGGACCCCCACAGTTTTCATAACAAAGATATTGTTGAGAAAAAATCAATGAATTTTGTGGATAATAATTATCACCCAAAGTTTTGATTGTTGTTGGTTTCCTGCACATAGAAAGACGAGAAGCCCGGGGGGGACAATCATAACCGTAGTGAGAATCGTTCCCACATAACTCACACGAGTATGTCTCGTACTGGGGCAGTGGAGGTTGATCATAAAAGTCGGGTGTATTATCGTAAGGAAAAGGATTAGGGTCATGGACAAACTCGTTTTTGGCTCCTGTAATGCTACAACTTGGACAATTTCCATCGTTAAAAGGACCACTATAGTATGAGCAACTCTGCTGAGCCATAAATCGTTCAATGTTCTGATGAAGTTTTGCAAATTCTGCTTGAAAAGCTACTCCCGTGTCCGACCTCGATCCTGTCTCGTAGTTGTGGTATGGAAGTGGGTTAAAAAAATCGGGAGTTTGATTATAAGAATTTGGATTAGAGTCATAGACGGGCTCATCTCCGAAACTCACATTGGTACAATGCCGACAAATTTCACTGTTAAACGGACCTCCACACCACGAGCACCTCGAAAACCAAGACATGTTCAAGAATTATCAGAGAAGAGGGTAGAGAGAATAAGAATTAAATGAATCAGAGGATAGAGAAGAATATTTATAGATTTTTAAAATAATACATAAGGAAAAGAAAATTAAAGGAAAGAAAATATTTTTGGTAACCGATTGTCAAATGGTGCACGGTTACTCTCTAGAGAAAACGCACAAAGAAGCGGAGGAGCGGGTAAGCGCGAGGCTTTTGATATCCTTCTCCTTTTGGGACGAAGTTCGTAGGATCGACCCTCCTGATACCTCTTTATAGTTTGTTAATCTAATGTTGAGCCCGATTTAACAATTGACAAACAGGTTATTTTCTATTAAAATAAAGAAAATAAAAATAGAAGTATAAAATATTTTTGTATTTTTATATAAAATAAAACGAAAACTTTTACGGGGAAAGGATCTTCAAGGCTCGAACACGAACATTCCCGTAAAAATCACTACACCTCTCCCCGGCAACGGCGCCATTTTTTATGAACATCAAACGCGTATTGTAATAATATATAGTATATCCCGTTAGATAAGAAAATTACTTTATGAAAAGTAATAGTCTATCTTCCGAGTGTCATATCCATGGGGAGAGATGAATTAAAATCCATGTTAATGTTTTGAAGCAAAATGCTTGATTATCTTTTAATATCTTTTGGTTTTAAAACTATTTTTAATACGAAGAAAATTATACTAATAATAATACTAGAATAATTCTAAACAATTAAACTACAAGAATTATGTGAAAATGATCTAAAAGATTTATCAGACTAAAATGCTTGCTAAGTGAAGTGAAAAGTTCATTAAGTGTAAATTAAGGTTTATTAACGAATCAATTTCCTTAGAAAAGACAATTATCTCACAACGTTGGTTTGTTTTGACAAAAACCTCTTAAAAGATATTAATTACTAGATGTGTAGTTTGACTATTTCTTCGGCTTTTGCCCTTTAAAACATCCAAACTACAAATCTAAATAATCAAAGATTATTAATCAATTAAACCTTTTTCAAATCCACACTTAATTCCCAATTCACAATATCACTTAACAAACACTAATTAACTACTCACTAAGCATAATGATCAAATAAACAAAGCTAAACATCTCATACTAAGCTATACTAAAGAATTGAAAAAGGATAGAGAATGGAACCGAATTGAAGAGCGCAATAAACGAAACCACCGATTTAATAAGCTAAATAAAATAATCAAATTCTTTCTAGGTTATTAAATCCTTAAGCTCCACGCCTCATGAGTTTACCGGTACTAAAATTTATAAAATACAAACAAACTGTTATGTAAAATAGTTACAACAATTTTCAAATGCATTTGTTATTCTAACTAACAAGTCCAACTATAACCCAAAACAAATCAAACTTAGCTCAATATAAAACTAAACGCATCCTACTAGCAAACTACCATCAGATCCAAAAGTTCAAAAACAGGCCCAAATTGCAAACGCGGCCCAAATTAATAACTTAATGCAATCTCAATTTGAAATAAGATCTAGACGCTAAGCAACGAATTCAATAATGAATAAATTAAAGCTAAAATGAACACTTAATCAGTTAAGCACTTCTGAATCCCAATAAGCTAAATAGTAACGAAATCACTTAAGCTGAGACCTAAATAGCTTTAATCAAATTAAGCAAAATTAAGTTTATAGAGCTTATCGAACAATTCAAGCAATCTCAACATATAACAAAAAAGCTCGAACGAAACCTATAAGCTACAATGATTACTAACCAATTGAGATCTAAACTTATCAGCTCAACATGAATCAAATAAGTTACTAATTCAAATAAGCAAACCATAAGGATGATACTTAAACCAAATAAGTTCTAACCGAAACAATAAGCCAAAGAAATAAGGAATGAAAAAATGCTTTATCCATAAAACCTCAACTAAATATGCTTTAAACAAAATCTCATGTAATCTTTTTAAGCTTGAACAAAATCCAAAAAGCTATTAATAAGCATTTCAGATCTAACAGAGAGCTTTTGAAAACTTATAATCCAAGAATAAGCTAAACCATGGCTTATTATAAAAACTTAATATCGAAACTAATTTAGGATCTAAGGTTGTAAATCGTTTAAGCTTATGAAAGTCTTAATCAATTAAAAACTCTTAAATCAAAAAGAAGTTAAGAAATAAGCTCAGAAAAGTAGAGCTTATTCTATATTAAGCTTAGACAAGAAACTAGAAAAGAGGATAAGCACTTCAACATAAAACCATCTCTTCATTAAAACTAATATAAAGCCTTACAATATTGCAAAATTAGTGATGTGAACAACTTCTTACAAATAAGCTAACACCAAAAATAAGCGAAATCTATAAAACTCATAAGCTACTTATTGAGAGAAAAATGTAAAAATAAGCTAATCTACTCCTAAGCCAACCACTTGAAAATGAGGGGAGCGTTTTCTTTATATATCCAAGTGCAAGGTGGTATTTTGTTACTTACTGGTCCAATCATTGGATACTTGATGAGCCAATCATTGGATGACTTTTTCATTCCCTTGGATCGCCAGTGGTAGCAGACTTGATCCACCGCTCCTTTAGCTCTACGTGTCCCATTAGAATGCTTCCATTGTACGCAGCAATAACGTTTGTTGGATCACTATGCATTGAATTTGAATTTGTTATACACATTCATTGACACGTGTACACGCCTTATTTACCCATCCAATATTTAGTGCTTGGTTACATGCTAGCTTTTGATTTAATTAGAGGGCACGTGCCCATGACGCAAGGATGACGTCATCTCAACATATATAAATCATATTTATTTCTTTCCTTGGGCTAATGTTGGGCTTGGAAGTATCCATGACTGGGCCCGGACTCAATCTTAAATAGGTACGGACTGGTTTATAATCTGAGGGCGAAACCGTGGACTCGTATAAAATTCCATGCTCTTTCAAATGGCATGCTCGAGAAATTTTCATGAAATCATATTGGCTTTGAATAATAATAAACTTGATTAAATCGAGCCTGATAATTCTCGTTTTTGCTCCGTTTTCAATCCTTTTACCTGCAAGACTTAAAAATACCAAACAAACATATTTGCAAGATAATTGTCTATATTTTAGCATTTTTAGTCCGATTAATAGTGTTTTACGAGATTTTAAGGATGTGTGTTTTAACACACATCACCCCCTTCAATTTTACATATGTTTGACACCAAAAAAATGATACCAAGTTGTAGAATGAATATAAAATTAAAGGTGAGGCAGTGTTGAGCACACAATTTTAAAAGATTATAAAATATCATTGAAGAATTTTTTAAAAATTATGTACACACTGGATCATTTTTATTCCTAATTAATCTGTTGAGTAGTCATTATTATTACTGATTTGTTATTAAGATATTTTTATAATGTTTTGAATACATAAAATTGTCAAGTCCTGCTTCTTTGACATCTAGATGACTAACTTATCACCTAGGAACTGTATTCCTCCAAAAGTGATTTTTGTGAGTATCAATGCATCCGGCATGGTCGGCATCTGAAAAAGCTGTTAATTCAAAGCCAGAATCCTTCGGATACCAGAGTCCCATGTTAATGGTACATCTCAAGTATCGAAAGATCCTTTTAACCTCTTTGAGGTGTTTTTCAGTTGGTCTTGCTTGATATCTTGCATAATAACATACTGCTTGCACTATGTCTGGTCTACTAGATGTCAGATATATGAGTGACCCGATTTTACTACGGTAATTAGTTTGGTCTACGAGTGTACCACTCAAGTCTTCATCTAATTAGGTTTCATAGCCATTGGTGTACCAATGCTTTGACCTTTTTCCATACCATGTTTTTTAATATCTCTAAAGCGTACTTGGCCTGATTAATAAAGATACCGCGTGGGGATTGGTGGATCTGAAGTCCTAAAAAGAATTTCATTTCCCCCATTAAGGACATCTCAAATCTACTTTGCATTAATTTTTCAAATCGTTTAGAAAATTTAGGGTTTGTAGACCCAAAAATAATGTCATCAACGTAAATCTGCACAAGTAGAATGTCCTCCCCGTATCTTATAGTGAATAGAGTCGGGTCAATTATACCTTTAGTAAAACCTTTGGACATCAGGAAATTTGAGAGTTCATCATACCATGCTCTTGGAGCTTGTTTCAATCCATATAGAGATTTCCTTAAATGGTAAACTTTTTCTGGATGATCAGGGTTAACGAATCCATCTGGTTGTGCAACATAAACCTCCTCCTTAAGTGGACCGTTAAGAAATTCCGTTTTCACGTCCATCTGATAAATTGGAAAAGACTTGTGTGCAGCATAAGCGACAAAAATCCGAACAGCTTCCAAGCGAGCAACTGGAGCAAATGATTCTTCAAAATCAATACCCTCTTCCTGAGCATAACCCTTAGCTACAAATCGTGCCTTATTGCGAATTACAGTTTGGTCTTCATCCTTTTTGTTCTTCCATAACCACTTTAGCTTGATAACGTTCTTGCCAAAGGGTTTTTCAACGAGTTCCCAGACTTGGAGTCTGTCAAATTGATGAAGCTCTTCCTGCATTGCCTCTATCCATGCAGAATCAGCCATTGCTTCCTTAATGGTTTTCGGTTCAGCAGTACTCACAGTGAGTGCGAACATACACATTTCAGGATCTGTTGCAAGTTGTCGTCTTGTTTGCACTTGCTTGGATAGATTGCCACGAACTTGAGTTAACGGGTGATCTTTTGTCCATCGGTATTCGGAATCTTGTGGTTGATTGAAGGTGTGCAAGTTTGAATTACCAATATTGCGTGAGGAATACTCAGCAACGTCTCGTACCAGTGTACAGAAAGGATTGGTAAATTCATCTTGTTGAACTTGTGTATCTTCTGTGTGATTATCGTTGTCTTCCTCATCATGAACATTTGTAGGAGTTGATGGTTCTGTTGTAGGGTGAATATTCGTTGAAGGTTGTGTGTCTTGTTGAGCAGAATTAACGATGGGAGAAGAAGACTTGTTGACATGAGAAGTACCCGTATTGAAAAATTCATCGTACAAAGGACCGAATAGAAGATCCAACTCTTGTTGTGACGGAACTGTTGTATCTGCTGAAGGAGAAACATTTTGTAGTTGTGGGACGGGGTCAGATTTGTCATAATCTGACGCCTTTTGTCGTTGGGGAACGAGGCCTGAAGTGTCATTAGCAATAGACGTCTTAGACATCTCTTTGATTTCATCAAATCAAAGATGTATAGATTCAACTATTAATCGGGTTCTCTTGTTGTAAACTCGATATCCCTTAGACTGAGTGGAGTATCCCACCAGAATGCACGGATCCCCTTTTTCTTTCATCTTATCCAGATTTTCACCATCTCTGGTTAGGTAACAAGTGCAACCAAAAATGTGAAGGTCTTTAATTGAAGGTTTCCTGTCATTGATGATGTGATATGCCGTTTTCTCATGTGTTGGGATGATTATAGATCTGTTTTGAGTATAGCATGCGGTTGCAATTGCTTCAGCCCAAAAGAACAAAAGAAGTTTAGAAGCTGAAAGCATCGTTCGAGCAGCCTCAACCAGAGTGCGGTTTCGTGTTTAGACAACGTCGTTCTGTTTAGGTGTTCGAGGAGTAGAAGTTTGATGCTCAATTCCTTCTTCTTTAAAGAATGCATTGAGTGTCTTGTTTTAGAACTCAGTGCCTCTGTCAGTTCGAACAGAAATTACTAGGGCTTGAATATTTCTTTGGATCATTATGAGAAAATCTTTTTAAACTTCTAGGGTTTTATCCTTGGATCGTAAAAAGAGAGTCCAAGTGTATCTGGATTAGTCATCTACAATTACCAGAATATATTTTTTCCTATTTATGCTAGCAACCCGCATTGGACCACACAAGTCCATATGAAGCAAATTTAACCGTCCTTTTGAACTTGGAACAGTCTTTGTCTTGAATGAACTTCTTTTTTATTTACTCACTTCACAAGAAGAACATAGTTGATCCTTGACATATTTCAGTTTTGGTAACCCAATCACGACATCCTTCTTTGAAAGCAGGTTGATGTAGTCGAAGTTAAGATGAGAAAGTCTTTGATGCCATAACCATGCTTAAGTTGGTGAGGCTTTAGCCATGAGACAGATTAGAGTTGATGAAGTCGTTTCTTGAAGAGAAATTGTATAGAGATCAGATCCACGGTTACCGATGAGTAAATCGTTTCCCTGAAGATCTCTAACGAAACACGTAGATTTCCGAAAAGCAACCTCCAAATCCGCATCACAAAATTGACCAACTGAGAAGAGATTATGATTGAGACCTTCGACGTAATAACCCATGTTGATCATGATATTTCCTTGAACCAAATCACCATAACTAAGAATTGGAGCAAATTGATCATTGCCAAAACAAACGGTACCCGGATATTTTTCAACAAAATTGCACAGTAGTGTTAGATTGCCCGTCATGTGCTTTGTGCATCCAGATTCAACAATGAATAGGATGAGTTGAACAATCTACAAGAGAATTAGAGGACGATGGAATACATGATAAATTGGATCCTACAATATTTGTGAGTTTCAAGACATTAGTTATCCTAGATGCATTCTCTATGGCAAAACTAACTCTCTTTTGCACATTTTCATTCCTAACTTTAGGCACCCACTTCATTTTTGTCTTAGGAACCCATTTATATCCTGATAGGCATTGTTGTTCTATCCACCATTTCCATGCCTTACTAGTTTTCTCATACAGCATCCTATAGTAACTCTTGGAATTCTGGATAGTGGATTCTGATGCAACTCTTTTCTTAGGGTGTGTTGCAACATATTTGTTCGCTTAACTTTTGGGTTTTCTAGTACTAATAGGCACTACGTTAGGCTTCTTAGTTCTAGCATTCACGTCATTCAAATATTTAGAAACACAAGCATCATGATTCGAATTAAATACACATTTTCCACAAGTAGCACAAACAGCATTAACATTTGAAGTTCTGGATTTTAAACTGTCATTACATGTAGTTACAGACTTTGTTTTATTAGAAATACTAGAAATCCTAGGGTGGTCTTCTACTTCATTCTTCTTATCCTTCACTTGACTATTGTTTGGCACGACCTTAATACTCATTTGAGTGCTTCTAATATGTGGTCTGCTAACATTAGTTCTGTGATTTACTCCTGTTGATGTAGACACGCGAGGATTAGTATTCCTATAAGTCTTAGTCAACTGTGGTACTCTAGTTTGTGCAGTCCTAGTGTCAATTCGATACATGCCTGGTTTAATCACATTTGTGTTACTTATAGCTTGCCTTGCTGTTTGAGGCAAATTCTGTGTAGTGACTGGTTTTGATAAGCCCTCTGACACATTAGTTTTGGGAACCGACTTTGTCTTTAAAAAATGTTTTCTCTCAAGAGAATCTAAAAAAGGAGCCGGTTTGCCTAAAACTGATGGTTTTGGAATCCTTTGAGCATTTGGTTATCGAACAAAAAATGGTTTATCAAACTTAGTTTCCACAGATTTTCCTTTGCATTTTTCAATGAGTTTCTTTAACTCACATATGGCAATGTTCTTGTCTTGCAATTGAGCTTTCAAATCTTGTATTTCAAAATATTGTTCACGTTCTTTTAGAAATATGTTTGACGCTTTTTCTTTGCAAACTGTGTCATTTTTCATTTGTTCTTGACATTGTTGTAAAGCGAGTTCAAGAGAAATCGAGTGTTTTTCTAATTTAGCAAAACTTCGTAAAAGCTCAGTATAAACTTCTTTACTAACAGATTCAGTTTGTTTCGAAAGCTTTTGTGCAAGACATTCACATTCTTTTACTTTATGAGGATATAAGCATTGCAATTCTGAGTGAGCATCTAAATCAGACAACGAATGCAAATAAGAACACATAACATCATATAGTACGGCCATTCTAGCAACAGTATAGCATCACCAGTTTGGAAAATTCTGCATTATAAGATTCAATGTTTCGACACATTCATTTCAAGGGATTCAACATACTTTAAATCAGCATGCATTTCTTGCTTAAGTTCATGAACAAATGTGAAACTATCATTTTGTGTCTTAAGGGCAAGAGGCATCAAACATGTCTTAATCAGGATTTCTATATCTTTAGCAGTTGGTACGAAAATGATCTCTAGAAATGTTTTCACCAAAGCTGATTGACAATTTCTTTCAGATGATTAATGTTATTTGTCATGACATTATATGCTTGTCTACTTTTGCTTATTGATTTGGACACTGGTAAGAAATCTATGTTTTTGAAAATATTTGGTTTGGTTTTCACAAAAGATTTTCTCCACATTTTCTTCCTTATTTCATTTGCATGTGCCAACTGTATTTGATATTCGTGGGTTGGGGGTTTAAAAATTTCATAAAGACTATTTAACTTTGTGTAGTCAAAAGGTTTCACTAAGTCTTTATTCAATTTTGATCGACTCTCTTTTTCAAGAGTCAGAGTCTCTTCCCTATCGGGGACGAGTCTGTTTGCAGGATCAGATTGGTCATGTGGGATCTCATACAAACATGGTTTCTCATATTGAGCCTTTTTGAGGTACATTGGATTAGCAAAGGTAGGTCTTCCATTAAATGTAGGGCATTTGGGTGCTAACATATGAATGGTTTGGATTGATTGACACCTTTTGTAAACAATTTCATTCAAAAACTTTAATTGGTTTTCCATTGAAATCATTTTGTCAATATCTTTTTCTTCCTTAAGTTTCAAATCCGTTATTACCTTTGTTTTCTCCTTGACAAGACCTTCGTAATGTGACTTTGTTAAAAGACTCTGTTTGACTAACTCATCGTGTTTCTCTTTGACAACAGAAATTTCATAGGCTTTAACTTTTAAACCTTCTTTTATGTCAATGTCTTTTTGAGCTAATAGTCTTAGAGTTTAATTTAACTTACATTCAAGTTTGTCATAGTCAACTGTACGATCATTAAAGGCCTTGTACCTCTCAAACTCAGTCTGTTTGTTTTGAAGTGCAACTAAACAACTATCCCGAATACTATTAGACTCCCTCAGGGTTCTACTAGTCTCTTCAAGAGTAGATTTGCACTCTTTCAATTCTTGAGTCAATGATGCGTTTTCTTTCTTTAATTGCTTTTGAATCTTTTTATTTTCATCGACATCAAGTTTTAAATTTGCAATTAAATTAGCAAGCGCAACACGCTCATCATCACATTCTACAGCATTTTGGTCATTCTGAATATCATTATCACACATATCTGATAAATCAGGAATGACATTACTATCAACCGTTTCCACTACACATGTGTTACTAATGGATTCAGATTGCTCAGAATGTTGTATTTCATTGGCAAACACATTATATCTAGTATCGTATTGTACCTGTTCTAATGGCTCAGAATCAGTGTCTGAGTCTGCATTATGAACCTCCTGGATCTTTGCCATATAGCTGTAATGTGCTTCCAACTCCTGTTCATCTATTTCTTCATCCATGTATGCTAGCCAGTCAGATTGCTCTGCTTGAAGTTGAACACCTTTCTCAGCTTGTTTACACAGCAACATCTTTTCCTTGTGATACTTGTAGTCTTTAACCCATTTTGGCTTCCTGCATTCCTTAGCAAAATGACCAAATTCCTTGCAGTTAAAACACTGTATCCTAGACTATTGCATTACTTGTTCACCTACAGTTTCCCTAGCCCCAACAACAGTCATTATCCTCTGATTCCTAAACTGTCCAGACTGATTGTCTGTAACACCCCCAAATTGGGTCACAGCGGAATAAGAGTCCGGGGCGTGTTACTTCATAGATCAATAACACAAGATGTATATAGAACGATGCTTATGTATGTTTCTAACTTTATCCTTAAAGGTCAACGATTGTTGAGAGATGCATATACTGCGGTATGTCCTAATTCTCTATGTCACAAGGTGGAATTTTCAATCAAATCGTTGTTAGACATATTTGATGCTTTGGCTTTATGTCCTTTGTGATTTCATTTCATGTTCAGAAAAAGTTACTTACACTTATTGTCATATATTTGTCCATATATTAGCAAGTTAAATCTTAAGTTATCAACATGTTCTACATTATCTATTTTGAGAGAGTCATTAGAAATCGTACCTTTGCCAATGATGTTACCGCGAAGATTACTACCAAAAATGACATTACCTCCATTATATGCCTTGTAAGTGGAGAAGAGTTTTCGGTTACCCATCATATTCTTAGAGTATCCGCTATCCTTGTCCAGTCGTTGGGCTCCAAGTCGGACTCCAAGGCAATATCTATTTATTAAGGACAATAACTCAAAACAATTTGGTCACAATTATCTCATGGGTCCAAAGTTGTTAGTACTAAACATCCCTTGCATTTGATGCAATTGGTAGGGATGTGAGAATGAATGCATATTTCCAGACGGACATGAAAACTTTGACGTGGAAAGTTTTGTTCTAACGTACGGATACCATGAGGTTGGTTTTGTTCGCCAACGTATCTATTTGGGTAGCGTTTGTTTTAGGACAAGAATATTATTATTGAATCTTCTTGGAGGTGGAGTTTTTTTTATCTAAAGGTTGGGTTTAGAGAATCTAAATGGGTTTGGACAATGGCTTTATAAATTGTTTACTTTCATTGTTACTAGCAACGGGAACTTTGGCCTTGCTTATAATTATGTGTTTTGGTCTAGGACCCAAAATGAAATTTTGAAAAGACACAATTTTCTCAGATCCAGTCGTTGCTGGTGGCGGTCCCATATTTATTTTGGGGGCTGTCTGAACATTAAGGGGGCCGCCCATATTTATGGGACCTCCATCAGGAGACGCCTTTTTCTGAGCTTTTACAAATTTTATTTCCTTAGTTCCACTAGATGATGTTCAAATGAATTAAACCCTAAACCTAATTTATCACCGGAGGGTTTTTGATTATTTATCATTTCATTTAAGCAATGTGTACTCTTGACGAATACGAGTGTTCTTCTCTTGCACTTGAATGAGAGGGAAGAGATGAGAAGAAGAGATTAGATCACTTGAAACAAGATATAAGTATGTTAGTGATCAAGAGTTTTAGTGAGAGAAAGAAGGTTTAGAGAGAGAAAGAAAAGACTGAAAAATTTCATGCAAAAAGGAATTATTTTTCTGCTAGGAATGGAGCAGTTATTTATGGAAGGGAATCCCCAACGGGCTCTCTAGGGGCTAGGTGTCCCTGACGGGTCCTCTTTATATATAAGGTGGCGCCGCCTAGACTCACTCCCTTTTTTGTCTTTGTGACGGAAAGTTGTATCTGGTTGTAGAAGCTTCCATTTTGGGGGCAAATTTGAATTTCAATTTTATGTTTTTAATATAACTTTTTATTTTATAGCAAAATATTTTGTAAAGTTTTTTTGAAAAAAATACTTTTTGTAGAATTAAAAAGTGAGGATTATAAAAGAAAAAATATTTCCTTGATCACTATTCTGCTTAATTATTTTGTTTGTCCATACCTTAAGTGATCACTAATTCTTAGAATTGAAATTTACATTTAATAATTTGTAGACGTTTATTTTTTTTTGTGAACAGTTTTTACATTTTTTATTATTATCAAAACATTGAGAGGTTGAAAAATATAAATAACGTTTTTAGGCATTATTTGTATTAACACGTTATTTTCCGGTTTAATCAAGAATTTTAAAATCCCGTGTATTCTCAAGACATAAAGCACTTAAAACTAACTCACTTTAACATAATTACGTCTTATCACTATCCGATCAACAAGTAATCTTTTCACATACCAACAAAGTACAATGTACTACTATTGTTGTATCATGATACTCTTGGTGTGACAATCGTTCCACCTATGTTGGAGGAAACTCCTGTATGGCTTCTTGAAAATCGAATGGAACTTTACATGCAAATAAGAAGCATGGAAGGATTGTTACTTGAAATCAGTTGACATGGTTAGTCATTTTGCCTGACGATTGAGAAAATGGTGTGACCAGGACAGCGAAATACTGAGGAATTGTCTACAAACTAGAAAATTCAAGCTTATTGATGATTCTAAAGGCAACTAATATAATTCTTTATGGTCTTACATATGATCTGATATCTATTCACTTGTTAATCATCACAGAGTTGCCAAGGATCTATGGGAAAGAGTTCAACTACTAATGCAAGGTACCTCATTGACAAAGCAAGAAAGGGAGTGTAAACTATATGATGCATTTGATAAGTTTGCTCACATCAAGAGGGAATCACTTCATAAGTATTACTTGAGATTTACTCAGCTGATCAATGACATGAACATTTACAAAATGAAATTGGAGCAATTTTAAGTCAATACTAAGTTCTTAAACAGTCTTTCACCTGAATGGAGTAAGTTTGTGACTGATGTCAAGCTTGTGAAAGATTTGCATACTACCAACTGTAATCAGCTTCATGCATATCTTGAACAACATGAACTCCATGCAAATGAAGTCCGTATTAAGCGTGAACGTAATCAAGATCCACTTGCACTAGTTGCGAATCATCAAATGACACCATCTCACTTCAACACTTATCAGTCTTCATACAATAATCCTCAGTTCCAACAATAGTTTTCACCATCTTAGTCTCCTCAATATGGATCAATTCATCCCATACAACATTACTCAACTACTTATCCATCCACACCCTATGTAATTACTTATCTGTCAACACTGTATCCTAATGCTTACTCATCCACAGTACATCAAGATGCTTGTCTACAACCATAATCCATTCCTTAAATTAAATATATTGTCTCTATAGTTAATCAACAAACACATCTTGCTGAATTTCCTCAGATAGACTCTGGTCTAGCAGTTCATGTGTTTAAGCAAGGAGATGACCCTATTGATGCCATTAACAAAATGATGTCATTTTTGTCTACTGTCGTCACATCTCGTTTCCCAACTACCAACAATCAGCTAAGAAATTCTTCCAACCCAAGACAACAAGCAACTATTCATGATGGAAGGGTGACTGTTCAACCGGTTCAGGGGAGACAAAGTTCATTTGCTGCTGGTACTTCTGGAACAAGGGCTAACATCTCAGGAACATGAGGGAATAATTCAGGTCAACAAAGGGTTGTGAAGTGTTTTAACTGCCAAGGGGAAGGTCACATGGCAAGACAGTGCCCAAAGCCAAAGAGGAAAAGGGATGCTACATGGTTTAGGGATAAAGTTCTTTTGGTTGAAGCACAAGGATCTGGTAAAGTTCTGAATGAGGAGGAATTGGAATTTTTGGCAGACCCTGGAGTTGCAGAAGGTCCAGTTACACAGACGGTCATTACACATAATGCAGCTTATCAAGCAGATGATTTGGATGCATATGATTCTGACTGTGACGACTTCTCTACAGCCAAGGCAGTTCTTATGGCCAATTTGTCTAGTTACGGATCAGATGTTCTCTCTGAGGTACCTCACTCTGAAAACACTCATAATGATATGCTAAATCAAAGTGTGCAAGAGATGTCGTATTCTGAACAAACTCATCTTGTGAATTATCCAGAGAATGAGATAACAAGTGATAGCAATATCATTCCTTATTCTTAGTATCTGCTTGAAACACAAAATGCAGTTGTTCAGGATACAAATTCTTCTGCACAACAAGATGCCATGGAAATTTATATGGTTGGAACAACAATAAAATCAAGTAACTAATTGTAACAAGGTCAATAAGGACAATCTAATTGCCAATGAATCCTTATCTGCCGAGCTTGAAAGATACAAAGAATGGGTGAAATTGCTAGAAGAAAGACAAAATGTGGATTTAAGTACTCGAGAAAAGCTTATAATGGATGATATCATTCGGGAGAAAAATGCACTGTTTGCGGATTTGGAAAAAGAAATTAACTATCTTAAACAAACTCTTTCTGAACAATCAAAGGAAAAGGAATTGTTAACAAAAACATTTAATGTTTTCAAAAACGAATCCAAGGAAAAGGAAGCTAAGAATATTGATAAAGAAATTGCTTTGGAAAAGAAAGTTAAAGAACTGGACAATATTGTTTATAAAATGGGTCAATACGTGCAAACTGTGCATATGCTCATGAAACCACAAGTTTTCTATGATAATAACCTGAAACAAGCTCTTGGTTTTCAAAATCCTTTATATCTTAAGAAAGCTCATCAAATAGGCAAGCATTGATGATGGTAGTGGGTCATTGCTTGAAAGGAAACCAATGTGATTTCAATTGTTGATTCTAAAAAGACTTTGATGCTTGAGGAAGAGAGTCGATCCAAAATGCTTTTAAAACAAAGTGATCCAATGGTCTTAGAAAAGAAAGTTAACATTAAACCAATTAATTATGTTGAGTTAAATCGATTATCTGAAGATTTTGGTAAACATTTTTTCTCACAACAAGAACTGTATGATGAACAAGCTTTCCGGTTACAAACTTTACACCCTAATACTGACCAATCTGCTTCTTTGCCTGTCAAAATTGAGGCTCCTCGGGAACTTCCTAAGGTAAGCCTGGTTAATACAACCCTTAAAAAGCTTAAATACAATCTTGGCCAATTTAACAATGTGGTGAAAAAGCGGATTACGCCTGATGCTTTAACAGAAGGGGAATGGAGGTTTGAACAGACTAAAGCTGTTTTTCTAAAAGAAATAATTCCATTTTTAAAGACCTTAAAAGACATATTTAAAGTTTTTGATAAAGATCTTTTAAATAAGGTAACGAAAGTACAAACAGTTTTTAACCAGATGAAAGCTGTTGTTCAATAGTATTTTGTAGACAAACAGTGCTTTGAAATTTAAAAGAAACAATTTTTGATTGAAAACGATTTGTACATCTTGGATCAAATCCATCTCAAGATATTGAGAATATGTTGTGCCATTCCTGTTGGATATAATACTTTCTGTGAATGTGCATTCTTCTGTTGCTATGAATGATTCTGTGAATTATGTTGAAAATTGCAACAAGTTTCTAGAACTTGAAGCCGAGCTTATCAAACAACACAACATGGTTGAAACAGATGAGTATAATAGACTTTTGAAAAGCTTTTCTAAACTTGAACAACACTGAATTTCTCTTGAACTTGCAATGCAACTCAATAAAGAAATTCTTCAAAAGAATCACACATCTATGAACCAAACTAAACCTACATTTGATCACTTGTTTGAATTGAACAATTTAAAAGCTGAGCTTCAAGCAAAAGACACAACAATTAAGAAGTTAAAGGCAAACATTAAACGTTTGAATAAAACTTCCACCACAAACAGTGTGAAAAAGGACATATATGAGATTGAGACTATAAACATAGAACTAGAACATAGGGTGGCAAAACTAATTGCTAAAAATGCGCATTTGAAACAGACTTATAAACAACTCTATGATTCAATTAAACCATCACGTGTTCGTTCTAAAGAACATGCTGAATCTTTGGTTAATCAATTAAATCAAAAGTCTGTTGAAATTACTGATTTAAATGCTCAACTTCAGGAAAAGGTTTTTGTCATAACAGCATTAAAAATGATCTTAGGAAATCCAAAGGAAAGGACATAGTTGACAATGCTGTCCAAGTGTCAAATGCTACCACTATTTCTCCAGGGATGTATAAACTTGACCCAGTAACTTTGGCTCCTAAGGATAAGAATAATAGGGAAACTCACATATACTACCTTAAGCACACTATGGAACAAGCTGCTATTCTTAGAGAGATAGTTAAACAAGCCAAATCACTAAACCCTTTATATAGCGCATCTTACTCTGCCTATAAGTATGTTAAGCTGATTCATATAAAAATAAAAAAATTAAGAGTTGCTAGGATATGTTAGAGATACTTGCCCTGATATTCACAATACTAAGCGAAATTAGTTGCGTCACCCTAAATCAACAAAAAAGAAAACAGTTAGGTTTGCTGAACCCGTCATATCATCAAGCACATCCCAAAAACAGTTAGGCTCTTCCTAAACAAAGACCAAACAGACCACTAACAATTCTATGTCAACTTCTACAGGAGTAAGCCGGTCTACTAAATCTAGCAGGTCAAAGTCTACAGACAATACAAAGAATGATAGGATCCTGCAGATTTCTAGTACCCAGAAGAAGAATAAAGTAGAAGACCACTCTAGGATCGTTAAGTCTTGTTTAAATAAACTGAATTGTATTGTTGAACCATCTGGAAATGCACATGTGCAGCATTCTAAATTAAATATAAATTCTGAGCTAATGTGCGTTAAATGTAATAGTTATATGTTTGATGCTAGACATGAATTGTGCCTTTCTGAATTGTTTTATGATATGAATGCGAGTTCCAAATCTAAGTCTGTTAAGAAAGCTAAAAAGAAAGAAGAATGGAAACCTACAGGAAAAGTGTTTACTAAAATTGGATATAACTGGAGACCCACAGGAAGGACTTTCACTTTAGTTGGAAATGCGTGCCCTTTAACTAGGATCACCGCCACTAAGAAAGTGCCTCTTAAGGATTCCTCTAGAAGTAGTTGCACATGAATCTGTAGTAACTAAGGTTTATACTAGGAGACCTAAGGTACCTAAGACTAATGGTTCTAATAGCAAACCTAAGATTGAAAAAATTTTGATTTCTAACAAAATGAAACCCGGTACATCTCAAGGATCCAATACTTCAGTTGCTCCGTCTTCTTCTTCTCTTATCGACCTCAGGTTGTCCAACTTGTTTTGTGGTATTTGGACTCTGGATGCTCAAAGCACATGACTGGAGATCGCTCTCAGCTCACTAATTTTGTTCACAAGTTTCTCGGTACTGTCAAGTTTGGTAACGACCAGCTTGCAAAGATAATGGGGTATGGTGACTATCAGATAGGTAACATCACAATTTAAAGGGTTTATTATGTGGAAGGACTATGACACAATCTATTCTCCGTTGGTTAATTTTGCGACTCGGATCTTGAAGTAGCTTTCAGAAAACACATGTGCTTTGTTTGTAATCTGGAAGGTGTTGATTTACTCTCAGGATCTCGAGAAACCAACCTTTATACATTATCAATTGGGGATATGATGGCGTCTTCTCCAGTTTGTCTCTTGTCCAAAGCCTCAAAGACTAAATCTGGTTATGGCACTGACGATTGTCACATTTGAACTTTGGTGCTATTAATCATTTGGAAAAATAGTCTCGTACGAGGTCTTCCCAAATTGAAATTTGAAAAAGATCATCTGTGTTCGGCATGTGCAATGGGAAAAAGCAAGAAACAATCACATAAACCTAAATCTAAAGACACTAATCAGGAAAAACTATATTTTTTGCACATGGATCTTTGTGGGCCTATGCGTGTTGCAAGTATAAATAGGAAAAAGTACATCCTCGTCATTGTGTATGATTACTCTCGGTTTACATGGGTAAAGTTTCTAGCATCAAAGGATGAAGCTTCTGATTTCATAATCAAGTTTCTGAAGATGATACAAGTTAGATTAAATGCACCTGTTAGGAACATTCATACAGATAATGGAACTGAGTTTGTCAATCAAACTCTGCGTAGCTATTATGAGAGTGTTGGTATCTCTCATGAAACATCAGTTGCGCGATCTCCACAACAAAATGGTGTCGTTAAAAGGCGAAATCATACTCTTGTTGAAGCCGCTCGAACAATGTTAATCTACGGAAAAGCTCCTTTATTTCTATGGGCCGAGGCAGTCGCTACCACATGTTACACCCAAAACTGATCCATTATACGGCGTCGCCATAGAAAAACTCCTTATAAGCTCTTACATGACAGAAAACCCAATCTATCTTACCTTCATGTCTTTGGAGCACTTTGCTATCCAAACAATGATAGTGAGGATTTGGGCAAACTTCAAGCTAAAGCTGATATAGGCATTTTCATTGGATATGCATCCAAGAAGAAAGCTTACCGTATCTACAACTGACGTACCTAAAAAATCATTGAAACTATCCATGTCAATTTTGATGAGCTGATGGCAATGGCTTCTGAACAACTCGATTCAGGACTCGGGCTTCAATCATTGACTCCTGCAACATCCAGTTCAGGACTAGTTTCTAACCCTATTCCTCAACAACCTTGTAATTCACCACCAAGAGATGATTGGGATCGTTTGTTCCAACCTATGTTCGATGAATACTTTAATCCTCCAACAATTGTTGTCTCTCCAGTTCTAGTCGCTGCTGCACCAAGAGCAGTTGATTTAGCCGATTCACCTGTGTCTACGTCAATTAACCAAGATGTTCCATCAACAAGTATCCCATCAACATAAGATCAAGAATATTCTCTAATTATTTCTTAAGGTTTTGAAGAATCACCAAAAACATCACATTTTCATGATGATCCACTTCACGAATCTCTTCATAAAGACTCGACTTCTCAAGGATCGTCATCTAATGTGAGACCAGTTGATTCGATGATAATATATATATATATATATAATATATAAGCAAACACTCAACCAATTACCTTTGCACAAGGAATGGTTAAAAGTTCACCAAAATAAAATATATATGTAGCCGGAAGTATGATTTCCCGGGTCGTTATGTCCCAACGAGGCTTAAATGGAAAATCGAATGACGGATTGATGATTGATATTTAATTTTTATATGATAATTATACTAATAAAAGAAAATGAAAAATATTTTTGTACTTTTTATATTTTTATAGAAGAAAATATTCACAGATTCAAACACAAATTGTCAAACGTAACGATAATCGTTTTCACAGCCTCCCCGGCAGCGGCGCCAAAAATTGATTCGATGATAATATATATATATAATATATAAGCAAACACTCAACCAATTACCTTTGCACAAGGAATGGTTAAAAGTTCACCAAAATAAAATATATATGTAGCCGGAAGTATGATTCCCGGGTCGTTTTGTCCCAACGAGGCTTGAATGGAAAATCGAATCACGAATTGATAAACGATGTTTGAATATGACAAAGGTATGATTGGTTTTTATTTCTACAAGTTAAATATGCCAAAACGATTAAATAAAACCTAAAAACGAAAGCTAAATAACTTGAATCCTAAAACGGGCACGAAAAACGAGGGCTAAAAACCTAAATTTTTTTATAAAAATTACACTAAGTGGAGAAAAAGTGCAGAAATTTGACAAAATTAAAAGCCCCAAATTTTATCTAATGGTTAAAGCTTAATTAAACTAATTAAAACTAAACCTAACTAATAATTAAACTAAAACTAACAAGGACTAACAATGGACTAACGACATGGACTATTTGTGACAAAAGACCAAAATAAATTCTTTTTTTTTCCTACCCTGAACCCCAATCCCGATTTTAGTCCAAGTCCCCAAAAAGTGCTGATTTAAAAAAATCGTTTTTAGCCAAAACACAAAACACGAAATTTGTTCACAACATGCTTTTAAGCAACTTTAATAAAGACACATTGCGAAAATAAGCACTTTATAAGCTCCAAAAAGCCAATTTAGCTGCTGATTGCAGAAAGTAAGCTAAAATTTTGGTTTTTGGTATTTTGGACACTACAAACTCAAAATAAGCTCAAATTCAAAAAGGAGAGATGTTTTGGAAAGCTTATATGTTGCTTAATCTGATTCCAAAAAGCTTTTTCAACCAAACACAACTTAACTTAACTCAATTTGCATCAAAAAGTAGTAAACTCTAACTTTTTCTTAAATAAGCCAAATTCAAAATAAGCTAAAATTACCAATAAGCCAAACTGAAAAGTGGGCTTTTGGAAATAAGCTCACTAATGAGTCCTTATTAAGCCCACCTATTCACTTTTTTAAATAAGCCACTGAAATAAGCACAATAAGCACAAATGACTACACTACTATTTTTTTGGATTTTAATAAAAATAAGCACTTTTAGACCTAAAATAAGCTACTGAAATAAGCTCAAAACTTTAAACAAACCTCAAACAGATTTAGTTCACCCTCCAATGAGCTTATGCTCAAAAAATCATAACCTAAAACCTAATCTAACTATCCTAAAAGTGAGATCAAAAATTGGTGAACTACCGGTACTAACTAAAAGTTAGTACCGCTAGCTTTAAAAGTTAGTACCGCTAGTTCTAAAAACCTCTTAAAGTTTTCAAAAGTCATTTTATTTCAAGCTGATTGGATCCTAATTTGTTAAAAACAGATTATCAAATGACAAAATAAGGTACTTATGTTCCAGATTTCAATCAGTGATAAGCACTTAAATAAGCTAAATTAATCTAACAGTATTAACTACACATGCTACCAGTACTAACTAGGAAAGTTGCACAAATCATTTTTGAACTGAAATCTAAGCAGGATAAGCACTAAACAACATAATAAAGCATAAATAAGCAAATATAAATAACAAATAAGCTCTATAAGCAGTTCTACAATAAGTAAGAAAATCGAGAAAAAGAGGGACTTACAACACCCTTGCTTAAACAGGAATGCTTAAGCTTTTACAAGCTGATCTACAAGCTCTAGCTTGTCAAAGACAAGCTAGTAATGTCCATAAGCACATCCTTTGTTTGCTTATCATCCAAAAAAGTAAGCTGTGGTATTTTTGGGTGACCTTTTTTTTATTTCTCCTTAATTACTTACCCTTTTTAAATTACTTAGTTAAAACAGCTTATCATTAAGCTATATTGAAAGCTTTTAAAACACAATTAAGCACTGGTTAATAACTTGAGAACTTGGAATTCAACAATTGGATTTCAACATAAAAAAAAACTCATTGCTTCATTAATTCTTAAAAACAATACAAAGCTGAAAGAACAGTTGCAATAAGCTTTTAAAAGACTAAAATGACTTAATTTAAATTACAATTAAACTACAATAAGCTAGAATGCCTTTTTGGCTTACAAAAGGGTCCTATTTATACTAGTTTCTTCATCCTTGGTCTTCCAGGATGTGCTTCTTTTGTGAGACAAAAACCACAATGTGTTTGTTGTGTGAGAGTATTCTTAGACGAATCCCAGCCTTCAATTTCTTTTGTGCTTCTTTTGAGTCAATCACAGCCATCGAAATCACTTGGAAATGGTGAGGGATTGCCAACATGGCAATTATAAGTATGGGGGGAGGGAATAGTGGAGTGGTTGAAATGATTTATCCAGGGTGTTGAGTGGTTTGCAGGGTAAAAGTATGGGAAGACATCCCTTAGTTGTACCTGGGTTTTGTTGGGCGGGAAAAGATGGAGTTTGGGTAGGTTGGCAGCTTTGGCCCCTCATCTCTTATAACCTCATTGTAAACTTTGCCCCTTTTATGATACAACTTTTAGGGGTTTGGCAGAATTGGCCCCTAAAATTATACTTCACCCTCAATTTTTGATTTCAGCCCTTGTCTTTTTGTAACACAACTTGAGGTTTGGCAGTTTTAGTCCCTCAGGTTGTATTTTCTTCATTTGGCTGACTTTTGACTTTGACTGACTTTGGCTTCGATTTGACTTTGTCTTTTCCATCCCGTGCTTGGCTTGGTTGTTTTTGGCTTTCTTTTTTTGAATATCCGTTCCTGCACAATTTAAATGCAAAACATACAAATACAATGTATTTTTGGTACGTTTTTAGTCATTTAAGTCCGTTTTTAATGGAAAATGGTATGTGTAATTAAGCACATACCAAAATCCCCCATACTAAGGTATTGCCGTGTCCTCACGCAATGTTATGAAGTAAACACTCAAGAAAACTAAGAATCTCGAACCCCCTCGACTAATTACCTCGAAAAGTAGCAAAGTGTTCGTCAAGGGGAACTAAAGAATCAATAGCTTCGACGAGTCCCGTTTTCACCAAATTTTTTATATGTACACTAACTATCCCTAATATTTTTGGATTTTCCTTTTTCTTTTCTTAACTAACATGTTCGACTTCCTTTATTTTATAAACATGATCAGAACGTCGCCGAGTTGTATGTCGTAGTCGATGAGAGCTTGTTTCATCCATAGTGCTTGTTGACATGCCTTTCCAGCAAAAACATATTCGGCTTCGGTCGTGGAGATAGAAAGGGCCTTTTGTTTCTTAGAGAACCAAGATGTTAGACAACATCCCATGAACGTACAAACAGCACTAGTACTCTTTTGATCAATGTAGTCGCCCGCGTAGTCGGAGTCGGCGTAAACTATAGTTTCTATACTGGTTCCTTTCGGATACCATAATCCTAAGTGAGTAGTACCCCTAATATATTTAAATATACGCTTAACGGCTTCTAAGTGGGTAGTTTTAGGATTTTCTTGAAAACGCGAACATAAGTAAACACTAAAAATAATATCAGGCCTACTTGTAGTTAAATAAAGTAAACTACCGATCATAACTCGATATTTAGTGTTATCCACGGAGTCGGCTTCGTAATTCTTGGTGAGTTTGATCTTTGTTGACATTGGCGTCTTGGTTGGTTTGGAATCTTCTAACCTGAACTTCTTTAACATCTCCTTGATGTACTTGGATTGATTGAAAAATATCCCGTCTTCTATTTGTTTTATTTGAAGACCCAAAAAGAAGTTCAACTCCCCCATATTTATCTCAAACTCGTCGTGCATGATTTTCTCAAGATCATCACACAAGTTTTGAAACGTGGATCCAAATATAATGTCATCGACATATATTTGAACAATAATAAGATGTGATTTAAATTTCTTTGTGAAAAGAGTATTATCAACTATTCCCATGGAATACTCGTGTTTTAGTAAAAATGCTTTTAGTCTGTCATACCAAGCCTTAGGAGCTTGCTTAAGACCGTATAAAGCCTTTTTAAGTTTATAAACATAAATTGGTTTTTAAAAATTAGTAAAACCCGGAGGTTGAGCAACGTAAACCCCTTCATTTATAAAACCATTTAGAAAAGCACTCTTTACGTCCATTTGATATAATTTAAAATCATTTGCACAAGAAATAGCAAGAAGTATTCTAATAGACTCCAATCTAGATACCGGTGCGTATGTTTCATCATAATCTATACCTTCTTGTTGATTATACCCTTGTGCTACTAATCTAGCCTTATTCACAGACACAATGCCGTTTTCATCTAACTTATTCCTATATACCCATTTTGTTCCAATTACTGATTGATTCTTAGGTAGAGGCACTAAATCCTAAACATCATTAGCTATAAATTGGTTTAGCTCCTCTTGCATGGCTACAACCTAACTTTCATCTCCTAATGCCTTATTGTCATTCTTAGGTTCTATGGTCGAGATGAAACAAAATAAATTAATTTGATTTTGGGCTTGTGATCTTTATGTTCTTTGATTAAGACTTCCTATGACTTGTCCTAATGGGTGATTTTTAGACTCTTTAATGTTAACGACATCGTCTACTTCTATGGACTCATCTTTAATATTATTATTATTTACTACTTTAATATTATTTTCAATAGCTTCTTCTTCACCAACATCATCATCAACCAATGGTGACAACTTGGTGGGAGGAGGAATTTCATCGAAGGTCACGTTGAGTGATTCTTCGACTTTCATGATGTGCTTATTTAAAATAATGTAAGCTTTGCTATTTTGAAAATATCCTAGAAAAACACCTTCGTATGACTTTGGGTCACAAATCTGGTTATAATAATCTTTAGTATTTAATAGGAAGCAATTCTTCAAAATATACTTTGAAATATTCAAAAGAGGTTCTATCCTCTATATATTTCATAAGGGATTTTTCCTAGAATTGGTCGGATTAATATTCTATTAAGAATGTAAGTTGAAGTGTCAACGGCGTTGCACCAAAACGTTTGAGGAATAGGTTGTTTATTTAGCATAGTCCTGGACATCTCTTGTAATGTACGATTCATTCTTTCAACTATCTCATTTGATTGTGGAGTACGAGGACCTGAGAAATTGTGAGTAATGCCTTGTGCATCACAAAAGCTCCAAATTGTATTTCGTTATCAAATTCCTGACCATGATCCGTTCTAATAGAAACTATAGAACATCCTAGTTGATTTTGTATTTTCTTACTTAATACTTCAAACTTCTCAAAAGCTTCGCTTTTGGTTTTCAAAACTTTTGTTCAAGTATATCTTGAATAATCGTCTACTATTACCAAAGTATACAAGTTACCCCTGTAACTCTTAATAGCGGATGGACCAAATAAGTCCATATGCAAAAGTTCTAAACATCTATTAGTAGATACCATGTTTTTAGCTTTATGACTTGCATGAGCTTGTTTTCTAATTTTGCAAGCATCGCAAAAATGTCTATTATATTTTAGTTTAGGTAAATTCCTAACCAATTCTTTGGATGACAAAGATTGGATTAAACGCATATTTGCGTGACCAAGTATTCTATGCCATAAGGTAGAATTATCTACTACCATGGCAAGACATAATTTGTCTTGAGACTTATTTCCTAATTTCATGACATATAGACCATTTATCCTAATCCTATTTCCTATGACTTTATCATCTTTAATTATTTTAGTAGCATCTTCCGTGAATAAAACCTTAGTATTATTGTCACAAATTTGACCGACACTAAGTAAATTAAAAGCTAAGTTGTCTACGTGTTCTACGTCTGATATAATAAGAGAGTCATTAGAAATCATACATTTGCCAATGATCTTTCCTTTTAAGTTACTTCCAAAAACAACATTACCTCCATCGTATGCTTTGTAGGTTGAGAATAGACTTTTGTTTCCCGTCATGTGTTTGGAGCAACCCCTATCTTTTAATCTTTCGTTGGATCCAAACAATTCTCAAAGCATCCTAAAAAGCAAAACAAACTCAAGCGCTTTGTCCCCAATATCTCATGGGTCCAAAAACGTTAGTGTTGTACATCCCTTGCATTTGTTGCAACTGATTGGGATATTGAAATGGGATACAATTTCCCATATGTAAAAAACCTTGATTTTGATTGTTATTCCAATTCATAGGATAATAATTTTGATGAATTGGTCCGCTAAAGTTTCTTCTAGGTTGAAGTGTGTTGTATCTTTGTTGAGAAGAGTTATTTCTTCTAGGTGGAGGTGTTTTAGATCTAGACTCGGTTTTGACATAACATATACCACTCTTAAGAGATGGTTTTAGAGATGATTTCTTTAACTATAGAATCTTGTTATGTATTAGTTTTTTTAGTAATACAAATCTATCCTGAATCATAGGTAGCTAAAAAACGTGTCTTTCACATTTTTCATTGCTCGGTGTATCACGGATTCCAGGGATGGTGGTCCGATGCCTTAATGGTGAATCGTTGGTAGAATTTCTAGCGGACTGACCAACATAGCAAATAGTTTTTGTTCTTCTATATTACTCTTAACTACTATCAAACCCTACAAAACCCACTTATCAAAACCTCAATCACCATAAAACTATCCAACTCCCTAAAACACCCTAACCACAAAACCATATAAAAAACTAAAACCTAAACACCAACTAAAAAATCAATTCCCACCCCAAATACAAATAAATAAACACAACCTAAAAAAACCAAAACAACCAAACCCTTAACTACAAACACCCCAACCACAAAAACTCATATATAATACAACAATAATCATAAAAATCTCACATAACAACTTACCACAACAACCCATCCACCTAATACACCATCTCTTCATCCATCACACAATCTCATATAAACTAGATACCACAAATATCAATATCCAATATCCAATATTCAATATAGAATAACCTCTTCAACAAAACTTAACTCTGTTTGTAACCCTCCACCCATCCTCAAAATATAATTTATCAAATTATTTCTTTATGAAAAACTCCAAATATCATATATTTTTACCTAATAAACATCATTTATAATCCTACAATACAAAACTTAATCAACCTAAGCGTTAAAGATTCTTTTCAATCTATTTAGTCATAACAATAACATCATTTAAATCAACTTTTTACAAGTTCCTAAGGCCAAAAGCATTTTCTTATCATCCATTCGGATGGTCAAAAGGCTTCCTCATCCTTGACTCTTTCTTCTCTTTTAAGTCCATTGCTTAACCTTCCTTTTTGCAAAAACACTATCATAAACTTATTACCCATTGGACTAATTCAAGAACAAATCTCATATACCTATCATTCTTCAATCATGCACTTTATTACAAAAACAACAACTCATCTATCTCCTTCACCTTATATCTACTCTAATTAATTCAGCGATCCTAAAAACATACTTACCAATTTCAATTAATAAAAACCCCAATCATACCTCGCATTCTCTAATCATACTATATTTTTACAACTAATCAACACCTCTATCAAATATAAAATTTCAATCATAGGTAAAATTCTGTTCATATTGTAAAACACAATACCTATCAAATATTATTAACCTATACTTTGCTAATACCTTGCATTTATTCACAACCCATGCATGAATAGCATTTAGCCATTTACAATAACAACTCTTTCTATTCCATTTTGGAAAAGCATAATAACGACAACATTTTAGCTTCATTATTTTTAGCAAGTTTTCTTTTAAGATCGTCGTCGTGTTGTTCAAAAGGAACAACCTCTAAAACTTGGGTGACTTTATTTTGGGCAACCGGTGGAAAATCACCATTATGTTAATATTTCCAAAAGATCCCAAATCTTTTTCTTTCACATAAGTTTCAAATCTATTTTTCCAATATATAAAACAATCGCTTTCGAAAAGTGGTGGTATTTGCATAGATTTCCCTTCTAGAAGGGGGGTTGAATAGTTTATCCGTTTAAAAATTAATACTTAGATTGTCTACTTATGTGAAGTGAAGAGATATTCTACTAGTGCTAATATTGATGAGATGATTTATAATTGTATATGTAAATGCGGAATATAAATGAGTAAAGATAGAAAAGATCAAATCGATGACAAAATAATTTATAGTGGTTTGGCTACGAAGCTCCTCTTCGCCCTACACCACTCCCCAAGTACCCAACTTGAGAGTTTTCTTCACTATGTCAACAAGCTCCCTTTAGGCGGAGAAAACCGTACACGTCGCTGACACTTTTTCCTTTACTAAGCTAAATATTGAATTCTACTTTAAGATAGAACCAATCTAACACACTAAGTATCGATGACACAATGATTTATAGTGGTTTGGCTACGAAGCTCCTCTTCGCCTTACACCACTCCCCAAGTACCCAACTTGAGAGTTTTCTTCACTATGTCAACAAGCTCCCTTTAGGCGGAGAAAACCGTACACGTCGCTGACACTTTTTCCTGTACTAAGCTAAATACTGAATTCTACTTCAAGATAGAACCAATCTAACACACTAAGTATTTTAAGGCCTAAAATACTAACCTATCATACACATATGATATACACAACTACATAACACTAACGTACAACACACAACACAAGAGATACAAGATAGATAGATATCACAAATGTGATGACACAACTAAACTAATAACACTTGAAGCTTTACATCTTTGTTAGTGTTCTTCACTAAAGAGTGGAATGATTTGATTACTTGTAATGGATTATAAAACAAGTATAATGATCAAAGAATATATGAAAATGAAAAAGCTAGAAAGAGAAATATTGGAAAGAGTTGTTTAAAATGACGACATGGGGTTGGTATTTATAGCCAACATTTGAAATTCAAATCTGGTCTAGACAACTGGACGCACGGATCCACGAATCCACCATTATCTGGATCCGTCTTTTGGTTTTGCTGGATCCGTGGGTTGCAGCTAGGACAGATTTTGTCTTTTTGTGATTAACCCTAAATCTTAACAAAATATTCTTATGTACTTAAAAATCAAATTTATTAGATTCTTCTAGAAGGAAATTATTTCTTAACATAAATAAGGAAAAATTTTCTAGATTTGAAAAGATTGTTTCCACTTATGGTTAATCCTATTTTGTCTTATTAATATAACTAGCTTATAATTAATCATGTGTTTTAAAAAATCATTTGATTAGAAAGGTTTATGCAAATGATTATGTTTAAGTGCAATAGAAAATATTTTTCTTTGATCATTAACTACGTTTAATAATTCCATATTCATACCTTAAGTGATTTGTCTTCGTCAAGTAAACTTACGACTAAATAACTTGTTTACGTAAACTTTTATGTAGTATGACATTATATTTGTTATTATCAAAACATGAAGATTATTAAATGTAAATATTGTTTTACGCAAATATTTGTATTAACACGCTGACTCACAAAGATATTCAAAATCTCTTAAGCTCAAGTACATGGTTTTCTAAATTGTTGCACACAGTTTTTCAAGAGTTTCTCAAAAAGATTTTTTGAAATCTTTCAAAATTGTGTGTTCAACACTCCCTTTCTCACTAAATCCTTTTACTAATATCTATATTTGAGGGGAAGCTTTCAAACCAAAGTTTTAATGTTTGTGGACACAATATTTCATGATTATTTATGTGTGTCCAAAAAATGTAGTGTTTGAGCATAGTTTTTCAAGAATTTTTTAATGATAATTCAAAATCCTTCAAAATAGTGTGCTTAACACTCACTCTATCCCTCATATATAAATGTGGTGTCATAAAATTAAAAGTGGTGACACGCAAGTGTATTATTGAGGAGGAGTATAAAGAAAAATGAGTTTAAACAAAAGAAATCCCTTCAAAGATAAAAACAGTCGTTGTCATGTGTGAAAGTATCAAAAAATGTTGTTAGCATTTTAAGTTGCATCTGTTCTAGGGTACTCGAAAAGCGTTGTTAACGTCTTCGGATGCATCGTTTTAAAGTGCTCGAAAAGCTTTGTTAGTGGCTTAAGCTGCATCCGTTTTAGATATACATGCACTTTGACTACAAACTAGCTTTCTCATTTTGTTTAAGAAATTCAAATATGTTTCGATAATAATCATTAAAAAACCGCTATCTTTCATGTGCTTTTTGATGATGAAATTTGCAAAACTGTAACACCCCCAAAATACGATACGTAGCGGAATACAACATTTGAGGTGCTACTTTATAATACATGCACACGAGTCCCAGTAAACGTTCAAAGATACGTTTATACTACAAAATTCATTTTATTTATAAGAAAAATCAGAGTTACATAGGTCCCAATATCAACGTAGAAATTTAATTCTAAAAGTCACAACACGACTTGATTTCTAAAAACATTGTTTTAATTTATGACACTACTTCACCGAGACACCGTTCTTGATATCCGCGTTCCGTCCCGTCTAAGCCATCAACAACACCTAACATGAGATACATGCTTAAAAACGTCAACAAAACGTTGAGTGAAATCATAGAGTTTACAAATAATAGTTAGAACTCACATTTGGTTCAACAAAACACAATAACATTGCTATTACTGCAAGTTACATAATAATTTCCAACTAAATGAGCCCGTGCACCGAAACTTAACACATTCATCCCGTAGGACAAAATAATGTTCGGGAAGTATGCCACTTCCCCTAATACTAACCATAAAATGTCCGTTACAGGGTGCTTACCAACTGATTCAAACTCCGGAGAAGGTTGTCAAACCCAATAGATCTATTTAATGTATTAGCGTTTACCTACAACTAGGCAACTAACGGTCACACAGTAAAAGGCATATACTCAATAGTAATGGAATCATATTAAGGAACAAAACATATTGTGTTCTTATTTTCATAAAACAGCAAGTATTCCCCTCGCGTGTTAAAAACATTTAAAATAGTTCAAAAGCGAGGCTATGAACTCACCTTGATCGAAGCCAAGGATTAAATAACCGCAACAATCACGAACTACTCGACAACGAGCTCAACTGTGACTTATAATATATGTCGCTCGATTACTATATAATAAAGTACGATCGAATAGTGCGTGCGCCGCAACTATTGAAACTATATAGACATATATACACATGTGATGAGAAATCCACTTGCGCGTCCTAGATCCTAAACTTCACGTAATTGAGTTACGATCGTTCTTTCATTTATTTTATACGTCGCTTAATTGAAAACTTTCTATTTTTGGAAACTTTCTATTTTTATAATCTTCTTTGTTTATAACAATCGTTAAGTCCAAAATATTATACTTATAATAGTATCTTTTATTATTTTTATAACATCCGACAAGTCTAGCATTAACCCGTTGACTTTCAAAAGTCAACGTTAGACTTTAATTGACTTTGACTTTATGTATATATATTACTAGATCTGACCCGCTCAATACGATTCGTTATATCACATTTGCACGACTCGGACTCTGAAGTGATTTTATGCAAAACGATATTCCGGACAACTTTTTAGTTTTAGCCGAGACCCGAAACTCCACAGAAAATTACCAAAATGCCCCTGCAAGTTTCTGCAGGAACCTGTGACATTTTTAATAAAATTGCAGACTTTGACCTTGGGTTTTGACCCGTTATTACTCGATTTTAAAACTAGCAAGCCTCGCGGCAAAGTAAAACGACATTCCTTGCAACTTTTGGGTTTCGCCGGAAGGCCGAACGGACTCGAAAGTGCTCAAAACAGGCGTTTAAAATTGTGTCAGCACTTAGCAAAACTCTAATAGCTGTTTGGAAATTTTCTTGGTTTTCAAATCTTGTTTTCGCCGTAACTTCTTCGTTATTAGGAGTTACGGGGCGTTCGAGTTACCAAAACGCTCGTAAAAATACCCTCTACCATATTTTCAAATCCAAAATTAGATTTCACGAAATCTCGTGCTTCATTTTCCGTGTCAAAGTCTCTGCCCAGAATGTATACTTTACAAAATGCGCCAAAAACTATTTTTGACCCAAAAATCCACTCACGACATATCTAAAATAGACTATACATGATATCTATATCGTTCAATCACCCAACAACACTTTTAATCTAATCTACGCAAGTTTCGCTCCGATTTCATCACATGCATCAATCGATAAATTAACAAATCGCGAAATACAAAAACAAATGTAACAATAATATTAATAAGAATACTCACAATGCTATAATAAGCAAAATCGGACAAGAAAAGTTTTCGTCTCGTTCCTTTTCTTTTCTAGTCGAGACTCGAACACAACCCGAAACCAAAACCGAAGCTTTTTCCATTTAAACCGAGCTTCTAATAACGATTGTCTAGCTATTTTAAACACCCCCTTTTAAACCGAAACCTCTCAATCCAACCCGAAACCTAAATTTTTCAAAACTAAATGCATGTGGAATTTTATTACATGGAAACATAGGCCTTAACACAAGGATTGAGAAAATATATTTGGATTGTATTGCATGTCGAAAAATCAATGTGTTTGGTGTATGTAAAGGGGTGGCTGGTCGTGGGTTTCAAAGGGGAGGAGGAAGAGACCAAGTTTTGTAAAAGAAAATAACAAGTGTGCGTGTTCTTATATAGAAAATAACTTTGAAAGTTTGACACTTTTAGTCCTTTCTTCCCTATTTTTCTTTCAAAATAAGTACGCAGGTTATTTGTTTTGTTATGTAACTGACCAAAGGCTCGGGATTATACTTCCTTGACTACATTTTTTTTCGTCACACTTAATATGGTTTAAAATATTAAATAAAGATGTTAACTCACGTCAAAATAAAGTTTTGACTGGGTTTCGACTAACTCGGGACGAGGACGATAAAATACAAATTATCATCATAAAAATAATAACGAAGCGCGTCAAAATTTTTACGATACTCAAAACGCTTGACGGTCGCGCGGTCAAACGTTGACTCGCGAAACATCGAAAATAAAAAAATTTAAATTCCATTCATAATAAAATACAAAAATAATTATTCAGGACAAATAAAATTCTAAATGTCAATGTTCGTTCATATGAACTTATAAAATAATAATTATGACGTCGAATTCGTGATCGTCAGACTCGTCGAAAAACTCGGGTTGTTACATTCCACCCACCTTAAAGGAGCGTCGTCCCGATGCTCGTCCCTTCTTGCTCATTTCACTTTCTCTTGCAGTGAGACGGTTTCCTCATCATTGAACGGTCTCACGTGCTCAAACGCACAGATCACACGTTATAATACCCGCCTTGACGATTCCAGACTGAAAGTCTAATAAACAAATGGTAATACATACCAGCAAGATTAAAAATATAATTACAATCGCTCTTATCGCAAGAGACAAAATACGCCACGAAACATATCCGAGAAAACATAAATCGCGTCGTTTTTAAACGAAAGACTTTAAACGAAAGATCAACCTAAATCTTAGTTTGGTGATCATTTTAACAAAACAAAGCGCACACCGCTACACAAAAACAAAACACACGTCAACAATCAAAACCAAAATATGTGTCATTATCAAAAACTAAAACATACATCGCCCTCTCGGTCTCAATAAATAATGGACCACCGGTTGCGAAAATAGTCCGGAGTACATATGACCCCATCAAACGCATTATAGCCTCATTACACATAATCACATAATCATATAAGCACATATTCGCCTATTCGTCATTTTAAAATGACTTTATACTTCGACCTAGCTTTATTTAGACACTTTATCACCCTTGCTCATTATCACCCTTAGCAACATTCATGCTTGCTTTCTATAAGTTTTAGCAAAATAACCGTGCTTACTTATTAGGAAGCCTCAGCAATGGCCATGCTCATCACGCGGGTTCATACCAAACCGATCAATTGCTCATTATACCGGGCTTGCTAGATGGCCAAGCTTCTTGGTAATGATCTCGACTTAATCACGGCTAGGTCTTAGCCAACCATAGTCATGCTCGTGGGTTAACAAGCCACAATCGACAATAGACTATCAGGCTTGCGTACCTCTCAAAACAACCTTCATCTATGTCCGGGTAAATATACCCACCCACTCACGTCCTAAGTCACATTACGGCCACACAAAAGCGACATAAGTGCTTACTACCATTCAAAAGCACACAGCACATAAGTCACATTTTTTCACATAATTTGGCGGCGGTAATCCCACTAGAAAACACATATTGTTAAAAGACAATTCAAAAACAATCAAGAAAACAATTGAGCATCATAGGCTCGTTGCTCGTTTGACAAAAATCAAAACTCTAACGTTTCCAAATGGCGACTAGCACAATCGGCTCGGTCCTAACACAC
>BQNB010019409.1:56796-66883 GCA_026074375.1 Tanacetum coccineum | reverse complement strand
TCAAGGATTGAGGACAAAAAGATTAAGGGTGAAAATGATATGACTTGGACACTACTCAAATTGGATGGCTAGGATTACTTTATGACCTCTCTCACACAAGAAACACGGGCTTGAGCCCTCTCAACAAAGAAGCACACCTCCTAGAATCTTTCTTAGCTTAGTATAAATAGGTCCTTTATAAGCCATTGTTGGCATCTAGCTTTTTAGTTTTTCAGCTTATAATTTAAGTTTTTTAGCTTATTGTAATGTTTTCTTAAAAGCCTTGTAATGATTTTAAGTTTAATGAAATATTGAAGTTTTTATGTTTTACCCCGTTTTTAAGTTAAAGTGTTTGATTGTTTAAAACTGTTTTATATCTCTCAAAAGCTCCTTTTTATAACCTTCTTAAGCTGTTAACTTAAGCATTGTAGGTTTTTCCATAACTTATAATGCTTAAGTCCTATTTTACCAAAAATCACTCTAAAAGCTCAAATGGATGATAAGCTTACAATGGAAGAGCTTATGTGTTTTACTAGCTTGTTTCTAACAAGCTAGCGCTTGTAGAATAGCTCTAAGAGCACTTGTTTTCCCTGTTTAAGCAAGGGCTTTTGTAAGTCTTCATTTTTTTCATTTTTAGCTTATCTATTGTAGAATTGCTTATTTGTGCTTATTGTTTGCTTATCTTTGCTTATTTATGCTTTTTTGTGATGTTTAATGCTTATTATGCTTGTCTTGTAGTTTAGAAGTCAGTAATTTAAGTTTTCTTAAATTTCTGTCTATTTTAGCTTATAATTGCATAATCTGTCTCAGCTTATTTAAGTGCTTATTTGTTGTTGAAGTTTGCTTAAAAGTATCCAATATACTAGTCAACTTTAACATGCTTTTCTTAAGTGTTTTAATATGCTTTTTATAAGGTTTTAAGGTTGGAAAGTTTGTTTTTAAGATTTAGCTAATTGATGTATAAAACTATGGGGTCAAAACAGTCTTATAAGCTTATTTGATTAAGAAGTTTTCTTACATCTTTATAGAATGGTTTTGGAGTTGTTATTGGTGTCTAAATGTAGTAGTGTATTTGCCTTCTAGTTCACCTTTTTGTTATCAAATTCTGTCAAAAATTTGTCTTAAGTATTAAAAAGGGTGAAAATTAGCTTTTTGAATTGTAATTTGTGGCTTATTTTGATATTAAAAATGGTTTTTGATTCTTGATATGAGTTCTTTTAGGTTTAAACTTTATTTGTTTTGAGGTCTTGGGGTCATAAGGTTCTTTTGGTTAGTTTGTTTTTGAGCTCAAAAGTGGTGGTTTGTAAAGATTGAAAAATTTCTATGTGTTGAATCTGTGTGAGATACCCTTTTCATGAAGCTTTTTAAGTGCTTATCTGAATTTCAAACTGCTTTTTCATTGTTGCTTATTGTATCTTTTTGGTCAATCTTTTTAGTGGTATAAGCCACTAAGCCATAAGGATCCTTTTGTCAGCTTATTTTTAAGCTAGAAAAGTCCCTCTTGGCCTTTTTGCTTATCAGTTTTGGCCAAAAAGCTATTTGCTTATTTAGGCTTATTAGCTTATTGATTTTGCTTATTCTAGGTTTATTTTAGCTTATTAGGTTAGATTAAGCCCATTTTAGCTTATTCTCTTTAGTTTAGAGCTTATTTAAGCTTATTTGCATTTTAGCTTAAAATTTTTAAGTAATATAGCTTTTTAAGTAATCTATCCATTTGGCTTAGTTAGCTTGTTTGTTTGTGCTTATTTTTGTTCCATATTGCTTATTAGGTGCAACTTAATATCTGTCTTAGCTTATTTGTCATTTTTACTAGCTTAATTTTTCTTAAAATGCTTAACAGTTTGTCAATTTAAGTGTCTTAGTGTTTAGCTTAATCTGTCCCCTTTAACTGCTTAATTTGTGCTTATTTGTGGTTTATAAAAAAAGTGCTTTTGTAAAAATTGCTTATTTGTTGCTTTTCTAAAAAGTTATAAAAAAATGACAAAAACAAAAACATTTGGGATTAGGGGAAGTCCGAGGTGAGCAAGGCTCGAACCCGGGACCTCACCCTTATCACCAAACGTTTTTACACCAACACACTCACTACCACTAGCGCCCTTGGGTCTTTTTCGTTTATCTTTGCATTATCTATATACTTATACACGTTTTCACTTCTTTTAACTATAACCACTTCGCAGCTTATTTTTAGCTTTTTAGAGCTTATTCGATAAGCTGGCTTAATTAGCTTACTCCTCATTGTTCAATGCACTTTTTTTTTTTTTTTTTTTTTTTTATTTTTTTTTTTTTTTTTTTTTTTTTTTTTTTTTTTTTTTTTTTTTGTTTTTTTTTTTTTTTTTTTTTTTTATTTTTTTTTTTTTTTTTTTTTTTTTTTTTTGTTTTTTTTTTTTTTTTTATTTTTTTTTTTTTTTTTTTTTTTTTTTTTTTTTTTTTTTTTTTTTTTTTTTTTTTTTTTTTTTTTTTATTTTATGTTTTTTTTTTTTTTTTTTTTTTTTTTTTTTTTTTTTTTTTTTTTTTGCTAATTTTTTCGATTTTATTAAATAGTTTAGTATTTTTAAACATTTAATTTATTAAATTGTTATTTAATTCATAAAAAATTATAAAAAAGGTCAAAAAATTATAATTCTTTTTTAGAAAATTTTCTTTAACATTTAGGACTTAGGAAAATTAGATTTGCTTTCGTAGGGTTAAAATTGCAAAATTTTGATTTTTTAAAGAACGTGATTGAATCCCGTTCATGTTTTTAGTGTTTTTAAATCTTTTCTGTTTTTGGTCTAGTTTTTTTTTGTCCTAGCCTTTTTAGTCAATTATACTTATAAAAACCAAAAAGATCGTTTTATGACTTAATTTTGATAATTTAGGGTTTTTAAGGTCCCGTTTAGGATTCCCGGTTTGCGTTTTTAGTTAAAATTAGTTTTGTCTTAAATGTTTTTAAGTGTTTGCCTTAATTTTCCCGTAGTTTTAGAAATCCAATCATAATCTTGTTCCATTCAAGCATCGATTATCAAAATGACTCTCGACTTTCAATTGCATTCCTCGTTGGGGATAACGACCCGAGAATCATACTTCCGGTTTACTACATTGAGAGATTTTTGATTCCTTACATATTTATATATATAAATATATATATATATATATATATATATATATATATATATATATATATATATATTATATTTTTATTTATTTTTATATATTTTAAAGGGTTGATCAAGAGATTGTCACTTAGATACTCAAAGACAGATAGAAACCAATAAATTTTAAGCAAAAATAACAGGTAAGCACACAACAATAAGCATTCAAATAAAAAGTGAAACTTACAAAACCCTTGCTCAAAACAGGGTAAATAAAGCAATCTACAAGCTCTAGCTTGTCAAAGACAAGCTAGTATGGTCTATAAGCTCTTCCCTTGCTAGCTTATCTTCCAAAATACTGAGGTAATTTAGGGGTGAGTCTTTTTGTGATTTTCTTAATTTTTTAGACAGAATTGAAAACAAGTGTTTATATAAGCTTTCAATGGTTCAAAAGCTTATACAAGAGCTAAAAAAACAGTATTTAAAAGACAAGTAATGTAAATGAAATGATTAAAGAAAAACACTTAAAATTTCATTAAAAAAAGGGTACAATGCTTGAAATTAAATGACAGTAATTAAAATGACAAGTAAATTAAATTGCAATGTTAAAAATGGACAAACTTTGTTAATACAAGACTGGACTTAACAAAATTCGACAAAGGAAAATAAGCTACACTAGCTTATATTTATACTAAGAACCTAAGTCTTGGTCCTCTTATTTGTGCTTCTTTACTGAGACACTTCAGAGGGTGTGTTTTCTTTGTGAGAGAGAAGCAAAGTCAATCTCAGCCATCAATTTAACTTGGTCTCCAAGTCCTCAAATCCTAGCCTTTGATTTTCTTGTCATTGTCTTCTGCCCAATAGAATGGTGTAGGATTGCGAACATGGCATTGACTTCTTGGGGTAGGGTTTAAGGGAAAGTGATGGTTTTGTTGTGGTGTGAACAGTAAACGAGGTGGGAAAGTGACAAGGAAGGGTGAACATGGTAAATAGCAGGAAAGCGGGTTGTAGTTACTGTGTGTTTTAAAGTTTTGGAAATTGTCAAGTTTGGTCCCTGAATTTGTATCATTGTATTACACCCATAGCCCTTGTGGTGTGAAAGCATTTTTGTAGTTTGGCAATTTAAGTCCTTTATTTTGTATATTGTTATTGCAACTTCAGTCATGTGGTGATAAAGATTTTAGTGGGTTGGCAGGTTTAGTCCCTGAACGTGTATTGAGGGTTTACACACACAGTCCTTAAGGACTAACGTTTGGTGTAAAAGGGTTTGTTGGGCTAACCGTTTGTTTAAAGGGATTGGGCCTTTTGGTAGTTTGGGCTGTCTTTGTATTTAGAAAGGGATATGGGCCCAATTTGAGATAAAGGCTTATATAAGCCTAGTCTTGATGGCTTATTGGGCCGACTTGGCCCAATAAAAAGGGTTGGGTTGGCCCATTAAGTATTTCTTCGACGTCGGCATCGTCTTTGATTTGACTTTTGTTGACTTTGACTTTTGACAGGTTGACTTTGACTTTTGACTTTGTCTTTTTCACGCTTTTTTCGTTCCGTGCTCGGTTTTGTCCGTTTTGGCTTGATTTTTCGTCCCTTTCTTTGATATCCGTTTCCTGCACAATATAAGTGAAAACATACAAATACAATGTATTTTTGGTACGTTTTTGGTCATTTAAGTCCGGTTTTAATGGAAAATAGTATGTGTAATTAAGCACATACCACATACATTTATACAAACGTACCACATAGCAAATCTCATACAATTCTAACATAATGCTCCATCAAAACAACACATATACATATAAAGCTAAGTGTTCATCAAGGGTAATAAAAGAATCAATAGCTTTGAAAAGCCCTGTTTTTACCATTTTTTTTTTAACATATAAACACTTTATGCTCACACATATTTAGTATTTTCCTTTTTTCTCATATTAATTTATTAATTATCTTTTTAAGCAACTAACTAACATGTTTGACTTTCGTTATTTTCATAACTTTTAGGGATCATAGAACAAGACGCATTTCAATCCTAAAATGCCCCAAAAAGGATAAATTCATCGTTCCCGACTTTTCACTTATTCCAAACCAAGCTTAAAACGAAATCACCGTTAAATATAAGTTAAGATGCTAACACTATTCATACTTGTAACTTGTGAACTTTTTGCTCCCGACAATTATTATATCTTAGGTGAATGTGCTTATTTCGAATTTCAACCATGGATCAACGATTTGCAAAATTTCTATGCTTTACGTTCCACCCGAGAATAATGAGTTTGAAGGCGAGATCATCCTATGTAGCGACTTTCGTCTCGGCACATCTCAACCTTGCAGCTAAGTGACCAGGCTTTTGACACCCCACAGAGACTAGTATCGGGACTCATAGACCTTTGGTTTCAAAAACCCTTGGATTTCCCGTATATACATAAAATCATAATTTTAAAACGAAATAGTCTCAGTTCAAAAGCATATTTAAATTTAAGAAAAAGAGATTTTCCCTATATATATTAATTCACGTTTACTACACTTAATATAATTACACATCCATTAAACTAATGAAATCCTCGACCTTTTAGAAGGCTGCAACATCGGTTGTGAGCCGGCAAGATGCAGCAAACTTTTATCAGTCTCAGATAAATACTATGTGCCTTATTTAGAAGACTGCAACATCAGTTGTGAGCCGGCAAGATGCAGTAAACTTTTATCAGCCCACAGTTTATTATTATTATTACTACATTTTTCATCATTTTTTTTCATTTTTTTTAATTACCATGATATAGAGAAAATTTCGTTTTTAGAAAATTTAAGTATAAATTTGAACTAAAATTATTGATATCGACTATACTTCAAAAATTGTTGATTTAAGTTTAATTTTCGAAGAGAGCACGTATTATTAATCCGGTTAAAAGCTTATGGGAGAAAAAAAACACAAACTACACTTATGAGCTCTTAAGATTTTCAACTAATACTTGTTTAGCATCTAACTCATACTTAACTCTATCATTTTTCGTTCTTCACAAAGATCCGCGAATGCTTAGTCTAAAAGTTAAAGAACAAGCTAGAGCTCAACACGCTCGATCAAGTCAAAATTTATTCTTATTCTACCCAGCAGGAAAGTCAAAATTGTGACAAAACACTTATTTTGTTTTTGAAAATTTTTAAATTTTTTCATTTTTTTAGTATTTTGGTAGTAAAAACACCGGAGATTACGTGAAAACAACGGCTGCATTTTTGCAGGCACAATCAAATCTTTTGATCCCTCCCATACTAGAATCAAAACTTTGTCCACATTGTTTTAAAGGGTTACTTCGTAATTAGGCCGTTTATTTGGTATGCCATAGAAAACGTTTTAGTCGATAAGATTAGGATATCGGATTCCCAAATGAAGCTGAGGATGTGAAGCTCGAGTGCATGAAGGACAAAACAGCGAGCGATAAACGTTAGTCGATAAGATTAGGATATTGGATTCCCATAATGAAGTTGAGGATTTGAAGCTCGAGTAAACGAAGGATAAAAACCACAAGCACAAGAGGCTTCAAAATTCTGGAACAATCCTGGACAATCATCACAAAAAATAAAGCACACGAAAGGAAGAGGCGAGCCTCCTCATAACACACTTATTCATTACTACTATTATAATTATATAAGGATAAGCATGGGTTGCCACCCACGAAGCGCTTATTTTTGTTAATCGAGTCTTAAGCCTGACTCGATCCCCCATACTTGAGCTGGTCAAGGAGGATAAAAATGGAGATGACAAACACTCAAATTAGGAGTGTTCTCTCCATGAATCAACATCGGGCTTCTATGATGAAAAAGCTTGGAAGCTTTAAAGCCCCAATGTGATAAGATATGAACTTTGTCCTCATTTTCAGATGAAAATAGAAGCAAAGTGTCAATCACTGGGCAAAGGGTGGGTTGGGTGGGTAAAAGTCTAGACATAAGAACATAGTGTTCAGAAATATCACCCACCACTTTGGCATTAAAAAGTCTCGTATTGGGCTCAAAGTAAATTCCATCATCCGGCGGTTTTACAGGAGGACGAGGGGATGATGGAACATCATAATGATCAAAGTGAAATGACTCAGTTTCGTGAAGGGAAAGGGAATTATTGCTGAGCAATTCTTTAAGAAAAAGAATATCCCCTTCCGAGTCATAGTCGTCATTGTCAATACCCAGTGGTATTGATCCATCCGAAGCAAGAAAAACATCGATCTCCTCCATGAGAGAGTCACTATCCTCGACGGGGATAGGAGATGGAGAGAAAGACTCGATAGAATTTTCCACATTAAGCTCTTCCGGAGGGCGAGGAGATGAGTTGTCATAAAGCAATCTCTCAACTAGATGAATTTCACCCTCCGGATCAAGGTTGTCATCATCAATTCCTGGTGGAATTGATTTGAGAAGAGTGAGTTCACCGGCGAACTCATCTAGAAGAGAATCAATCTTAGAAGAAGAATCAATCGAAGTATTTCGATTAAGCAAAGATTCTATAAGATTGGATTCGGCATAAAAGGAATCAATTCCCGAGGGAATTAAAGTGATACTTTCTAACACCTCATTTTGAATTAGATTCACCTCGGTAGAAACGATTTCTTCATCAAGATCAAAAAGAGGATTAGAGAAAAATTTAAAATTCTCCATTGGAACGTCCTCCTCGGAAAATGACTCATCATCACTTGAGGTACAATCATCATCGATATCGAAGAGAGGGTTAGAGAAAGTAACAGAATGACTCATCATCACTTGGAACGTCACACAAAGCATGTTTGTTTTGGGTATTTACTCACATACAAATAAGCATAAATTGGCCAAAAGTGTTAATAAGTGTGACCATATGCTGTTTAAAGTGAAGAAATGTGTATTTTGTATGAATATTGATCATCCGATGGCCACATGAATTTTATGTTTGTGTGGCCTTTTGTAATATTTAGTCACACAAAGCATGTTTGTTTTGGGTATTTAGTCACATACAATTAAGCATAAAGTGGCCAAAAGTATTAATAAGTGTGACCATATGCTGTTTAAAGTGAAGAAATGTGTATTTTGTGTGACTATTGTTCATCCAATGGCCACATGAATTTTATATTTGTGTGGCATTTTGTAATATTTAGTCACACAACGAATTAAGCAAACAGTGACCAAAAGTGTTAATAAGTGTGATCATATGCATCTTTTAGTCACATTTAAGAAATCAATAACACACACACACACACACACACACACACACACACACACATATATATAAAAAAAATTCAAATACAATAAAATTGGAATGTATATAACTGAACCAAATATAAAATTGTAATATCGTACATAGTAAAAATTCTCAACTAACATAGTTTTCATGAACAATAATTTAAAGACTTTTGAGTCTTCTTCCTAGCTTGCTTTTGCTGTCTGGATTTTGATGCGGTTGGGAATCTGGATTGATTAGACCGTAAAACAACCCATGAATCACGTTAACTCTATTTATAGAGGCCAAAACTTCATCTACACGAACAAATGCATCATCATCTGTCTTCATGAGATATTTTGCTGATATAACTTCTGTCCCAAAGATACAAATAGCAATGGTTTTCCATGAAATAAGACTAGAATAGTCAATAAAAGGCATTAGCTGTATATCGCCATAAGTCTTTGCCCCAGTCCAGAGTTCTTCATTCACCACTCGATTATTATGCTGCAATATTCATATTTAATTTTGTCAATTGCAAGTCTTATACATCAAAGAGTATGTCAGCCCGCGCTCCGCTACTGGACGATTAGGGGCATCGTTGTTGTTGATAGCGGTGGTCGACATTTTTTTTGACGTCGAGTATCGACACCACATTTAAATAAATGAAGACAAAAACTTACAAAACCAAGGGTAAACTCGGCTCCCGTCAATACGTTTTTTGCCAACATTCTTTTCTACTGCTACATATTTCTTCATCGACATGAGCCTTTGCCTTTATCCGTTCAAGAACCAAGTGTGCTGTTGCGCTATAAATCTGCACAACAAAGTGGTTTTTTTCCAATTTAGCAAAACAGAAATGTGCCAACACTATTGCAGTTGCTGTTTGGAGCTGCATTAGTTACTCCAATTGCTATATTATTAGATTATCCGATAATCATACTATCCAAACACTACCAAATATTCAAATAGCATGTAGAATCAAGTAAGTTGAAGTGGTAACTTTATGATATGTTAAAACATATTCATCAACATGTCTAAAATCTAGTAACAACTAACACATACACAATTACATACATGGAATTAGAACCGATAGCTACTGCACATTCGGTATTTATATAAAAATGCAGGCAATGGACAATTGCTACTACACTAAGTTAAAACTTTAAGTAGAAAAGAGAAGTAATGTAATTTTGCTATACACAGGTCAGTTAAGGGGTGTTTGGATATGCTCGTTCCACATTAAAAATGCTCATAACTAAGTTGACAAATATCTTTACAACATTACTAAGTCTATAAATAGATGTATTATACATGTTTTCATCCGTAAATATCAATAGATAAGTTCACAATAAGCAATAGTTACAAAATGGTTAAAAGCCTGGTTATACTCTTTGAGTCACCAAAGGGAGGATGTAGTTGACCAGGTAGCACCCATAAACAACATAATTATGAGAAAAAGGGAACAACCTAATGTCTAGCGACATCATTTTTATAGTAAGTTTATGAAATAAATCAAGCATTGAGCTTAGAGAATAGATACTAACCAAAAGTCGCAGACTGGTAGATCTGATCCCGATAGGTGTTTTGGTGTTTTGCAACAGTTTCCAGGCCACTAAATTCTAGAATAATCAACAATGTCGCCACTTAAAAGAATTAGACACCACTGAGGAGAATGGTTATCGAATTACTTTTTCATGTTGCAACATCTGGTAGTTCGATAAACAAATGGATCATGTACGTTAATCAATCAAAACAAATATTTCTCTAAACGAACCAAATATTTCTCCACACAACCCGTAATGTTCTTTTCTGCTTCGTTTGAGGAGGCTGTGATGTGCATTTTTTCTTTAGCCTCTACCATATAATCTGT
>BQNB010019409.1:0-55359 GCA_026074375.1 Tanacetum coccineum | reverse complement strand
CCTTTTTAAGTATGAAAACATGGTTGGGGTTTTCTAAATCTACGAATCTAGGAGGTTGTGCGACATAGATTTCTTCATTTATAAAACCATTTAGAAAAGCACTTTTGGCATCCATTTGATAAAGCTTGAAGTTGAGAGCACAAGCATATGCAAGAAGGATTCTTATAGATTCTAATCTTGCCACAAGGGAATAGGTTTCATCGAAGTCTATTCCTTCTTGTTGATTGTACCCTTGCGTGACGAGTCTTGCTTTATTTCTAGAAACGACACCATTTTCGTCGAGTTTGCTTTTAAAGACTCATTTTGTACCTATGATGGTTTGGTTTCTAGGTGGGGGAACGAAACTCCATACGTCATTTGTTTCAAATTGATTTAGTTCATCTTGCATAGCCATAGTCTAATTTTCGTCTTGTATGGCTTCCTTAACGTTTTTGGGTTCTACGGTGGAAATGAAACAAAAGAAGTTGCTTTGATTTTGAACTTGAGATCTTAGAGTTCTTTCATTAAGACTTCCTATGACGGTTTCTAAGGGATGATCTTTAAAGTGTTTGATGTTTGTCATTTATTTGTTTAATGGTTCATTTTCCTTGATTTCTAGGTCTTCATCTTGATTTTCTATGATGTAATTTTCAAGAATATCATCATCTACTAAAGGTGGTGATGTAGGAGGAGAATTGATAAATGCTTAATTGTATATATTAAATACCCGGGATTTTGCCAAATAAAAGCCAAGAAAATGCCAAAAGGATAGAAAAATGTGTGCTTTTGTGTCTTATTGTGCAGGAAAGGATTATAAAGACAAAAGTGAGCAAAAACAGCCAAAGACCGACAAGAAATGAAAAGACAAGAGAGAGATTTGAAAAGATCAAAAGCCGGATCAGCCCGATACAAGAAAAGAATGTCAATAAAGACCCAAATGAAAGTCAAAGGATCAATTATGACAAGTTTTCAAGATTACAAGGGCTCATTTGGATGATTAAAAAGTCAAAGGGCCAAAATTGCAAAAGATGAAAGTTGTTTATAAAGAGGAAAAAGAAGATAGAAAAGAACAAGGGCCAGAAGTGTTAACTTTCAAAGTTGATTTTACACTACATTTTGAGAAGTGAAACACAAGGACTACTTATGCATATAACTCAAAGTTTCAAAATTACACACGCGGTTTAATTCTCCTAACAACCTACAACAGCTTTTCCCGCCAAAACCTATACAAACCCAAATTCCCTGAAATCACTTCCCCGCTCCCCTTCTCTTCTTTACCTCGTATTTACACTTCCTCCACATCACTTCGCCCACGTGTCAACAGCTTATTGGCCCGAACACCTCACCATTTATATCTAACGGCTTAAAATCAAGGAGAAATGATCCAAGGGCTAAGAAGGAGTGTGTGTCTCATCCTCTTGTCATCTTTCAATTATAAATAGAGCTTGTATTTTCAGTTAGTGAGTGAGTAGTTAGTTTTTAGAGTTTAGTTAAAACTTTGTAATTTTCTCTCTTAAGTTTTCATTATTGTTCATCGTTTTTCAATTAAGTTTTTAACTTTTCAGTTCAATTGTACTTACTGTTTTAAAGCTTGTACTCTTCATTTCTTAGCAATAAAAAAGTGTATTGAGTTTGTTTACAAATAATCATGTTTTAAGCTGTTTTAGAACAATAAGCTTGTAATAAGCTGTTTTTAGCTTATTACATTCTCTTAAGTACAAAAGTTGTTCAACACTTGATAAAAGCTTTCTATATACTGTTTTTGTCCATTAGTGTTCAAAATTTTACATTTGAATTCATTATTCATTCAATTTAGAAGCAATAAGGAACAATAAGCTCAAATTCAGCTTATTGAGCTTATTGAGGTTTAGAGGCTTTGGAAGCCATTAGGAACATTTAAGCTTCTACTCTTGGATAGCTTAAGTGTGAAGATTCTTCAATTCAGGTGTTAATCTTCTATTTCAACTTTAGAATTTAAGCTTAAAATTGCTTATCAACTGTTCATTTAGCCTAGTTCACTTGAACTCTTGTGCTTAATCTTGTTTAATAAAGTTCAGTTAGCTTAGATATTAAAATGTCTTTGATCCTTTGTAACTAGAATCCATTTAGGTATCATTTACTAGTATGCTGTCATTTTAAGTAGTATAAGCTAGGAGAGAAACTAGCTTATTCTTCTAAATAAGCTATAGGTTTTAGTGATCTTTTAGTTTAACTAGATTAGTTTTAGTCTGAGTAGCTATAAAGTTTAAGAGTTTTAGGTTTAAAATTAGATTTTAAGTAAAAATTAGTTTAGAACAGTTTTAATAACTAGTGTTTGGAATAAGGTTCAATTGACTTTTAAAGTCAAATTTAGTAAATAAATTTGCATAAGTCAGTTTAGTTAAATCATATTATCAAGTTCTAGATAGGTTTTAAAGATTAGTTTGTAGATTTTCCAAGTGTTGAGCTTAAAAGGTAATAGCTAGCACCAGGGCAATTTTCAGTTTAGAATAATTCTAGAATTTAGTGTTTCATAAGCATGTTAGAGCTTACATTTAGTCAATATAGGTTGAGATACATTTAGTATAAGTTTCAAAGAAGAAGTTTAGCCTGCACTTTAGTCTTGTGTCAATTGCATCAGCAAACAGCAGTTAAAACTGCTGTTGCTTATCATTTTTCTTAGCTACTTTTTAGCCTTTATGATTAGAAATTAGAAATTAGAATTTTGCACTTTGTTAGTACTCCATTAGGTTTATAAAAATCATCACTTAAGTTTCATTATCAAGCTTTTAATCTAGCTTAAATTTACCTATAAAAGTAGTATAGCAGCTCTTTAGATTTCTAGCTTATTTTCTTATTGATTTCTTATTTCTAGTTGTAATTTTTAGAAACCTTTTATCTAGGTTAGTTTAATAGTTTAAAATACTAGCTTTTTACCTTTGAATTTCTAATTTTTAGTTGTAATTTCTAAAAGCCTTTTATCTAGGTTTAGTCAACAACCATAGAATAGCTTATATTCAAAAACTCAGCTTCTAAGATTTAGAAATAAGCTAGATAGCTTATTAGGTTTAGCTTAATCTCAGCTTTAAGCCTGAACATTGCACTTTTAGATAGCAAAATTCTCATTAAAATTGTTTACTTGTAGCTTATATCTTTTTAGAAATCTCTAGTACACATCAAATAGCATCTTTTAGATTTAACTTTCATTAAGAATTAAGCTAGTTATAAGCCATAGTTTGAAAAAGTTAGATTTTAAAAGCAAATTTTAAGTTTCTGTAAAGCAGCTGATCAAGCTTATTTTCTAGCTTATTTAGTTGTTAAAATGTCCAAGTGCCTTTATTAAAGTTGTTTAGAATAAGCTCTTCTTCAACTTTGTAGTTTTGAGTTTTTGCTGATTTTCACTTTTTAGATAAGCCAAAAATAAGCTGAATCGTAGGGTCTAAATTGTACTTTCTTTATAGTTCAAGGGTACCCGTTTACATTAGAGTGTAAATTTTAAACAGTTTTCCCGCCTACCCTTTACTTTCGTTTGTTACATTTCCTACCCTGTCTTTTTAGAAGATTAAAATATGTTTTAATATTTTTAATTTTGTTTTAAATAAAATTAGGGTTAGTTTTTAATTGATAAAATTAGGGTTCAATTAGTTTATAAAAATTAGGGCTTTTAGTTCCATTAAATTTCTGCACCTTTTAAGTAGTTAAAAAGCATTTTTCTATATTTTTCTAGTTAAATTGTATTTTCTAGGAATTTAAATAGATTTTAAGTAATTACTTTTTCTTAAATAAATCATAAAAAATAGAAAAATAGTTGAAAATTTTTAATTCTTTTTGAGAAAATTTTCTTTTTAAATCTAGAATTTTTGAAAAATAAAAGTAAAATTTTAGTTTTAATTTTTAGAAAAAGTTTATTTTTGTTAATTCATTTTTCTTTAAAAATTCATAAAAAATTCAAAAATAGTTAAAAGATTCCAATTCTTTTTCCTAAAATTTTCTTTTTAAATTTTTGATTTTTAGGTATAAAATTTGTTAAGAGTAGTGTCTTAGAATTTAAATTTCAGTTTTAGCTCACGTTTTTAATTTTCGTGCATTAAAATTTTGTGTTAGTTAATTGATTTTAGTTCGGGCTATTATATTTGTAGTATAACTAAAAGTTCAAAAATCCTTTATCATTCTTAACTCGAATCCGAATTATTCCCAAATCTCAATTCACGATTTCGTTGGGACACGACCCGAGGAGTAAAACACCAAATCTCAATTCACGACTTCTTCGAGGAATTTACGACCCGTGTATTAATTACTTTCCTAAGTGATTAATTACTTACGGTATCTTGGTTAGTGAAAGTTTGCACTATAGAGATATATACTATACTTACCACGAAACCAATTTTGGCGCCGTTGCCGGGGAAGACGTGAACGATTTTTGAGGATATTCGTTGAAGTAGAGTTTTGAAGACCCTTCCTTTGGAAGTTATTTTGCTATTTTTGTATAAAAATATAAAAAGTTCATTAATTCGATTCCTATCGAATTAATATAAAAAAAATAAAAATAAACAAATTTGGATACTAGCTATCCATCTTAAACCATTCCAATAAACAACAAAACAAATCGTAAGTTACTTGCGAGGTACGACGGACCTTTAAGTTTACAAACTATAAGGTGAGTTTAAGGAAAAGTGATAGCTACTTTCTAAGTAGTCATTGCGGCTCGCTAAGCTTTTCCGCTCACTTGTGCGTAATCTTAGAGACTTATCGTGAAGCTTGTAATAAACGGTTACCAAAAATATTTTTAATTTTTGTTTTCCTTCCTAATAAATACTAAAAAATTTAATTTTCCCCAAAAAGAATCTTCTCAATCTCAAATTCTTTAATTATCTTATGTATTATTCGGAAAAGCTAAAAATATTCTTCTTATTCCTCTTATTTGTTTAATTCTCATTTTCCTTATCCTCGATAATGTTTAATTCTTATGGCGCCTAATCGTTCAAAATCCCTTTATGCAATCAAAGAATGTTCAACTTGTGGAAGTTGGTACGTTTACATATTGTGTTGAAAATGAAATTTTCCAAAACTTTCAAGATACTTCCGAGTCATCCAATGACAATACGTGCGGTGTGTGGAACCCCGGTCCCGGGGGGTTTGTGATTGTATTTGTCCGATGGTCCGTATTGTCATGGATGTACTCTTGTACATATGAAATTGCGAAAAAGGAATTTGTTAACATAATTGTTGATAAGGAGTTTTCCAAAACTTTCAAAGATACTTCCGAGCATCCAATACAATACCACGTTGTTAAAGCTCCTCGAGAGCCATAAGCTTTGTGATCAAGACACCCCGGTAAAATATTCACAAAATCTCTACCACCAAATCCGACATAATTGTTGTTATGAGTGTGTGATTCATTAACTGGAATTTTTTGTCAACAAGGCATTTGTGAAATCTTAGGAAAAGGTGACTCTTTCGGTGCAATTGTCCACCAAATATCCGATCATATCTGAGCTGGAACCGAGCTACAATCGAAATTGGGATTGGTTTCCCACATGATACACAAACATCTTCCACAAAACAATATCTTTGTAGTGAAAACTGTGGGGCCTCATGAGACAAACCAATGTTCAGCCGAGAACCAAGAGTATTTTTTATTCTCATATTCTTCAGTTTTTGACAATTTTCACAAACGTAACCCGCAGTTTACCGATGTTTATCAGACTCCTCCGGTAACAAGTATGGAAATGCTACATTCTCAAACGGATCTTATAGAAGCTATACAAGACTTCTTGAAGAAATATGATCACATACCTTATAATGAAAAGAGCATCAAGTTATTTCTTGCTGAGGAGAAATTTTTGAAGATCAAGCAAGTTGTGGAAGAAGAGCAAACTCAAGTTTTAAGCTGGTGGGGCGGTTGAAACAACAAGCAGGAGGGGAGGTTGGGGGGGGATTCCAACTATCATAAATAAAAACTCAATAATACTCAAGAAAAAAAACTCACAATATCAATAGTAACAAACTCACACAAAAAAACTCACACATAAACAAGTACCAACAAGGTTCGATACAACACAAACGCCTCAGGGCCTCATGCAATGCAACAACATAACTACCAAAGACATATCCTCAATCAACATCGCTACCAACAACATATCTACTAAGGCTCTCAGGGAATCATGCAATACAACCAAGGCAACATGGCAAGCACTTAGCAATCAATCAACAATCTAAACCTAAATGCTTGTAAGCATTCTCATACCATATTACCATGTGAAAGTACATATTACACAATATGTACATTCAAGGTCAATTCATTTTTAGGTGGTCTTAGACTTCACATATTCCCTCCCTTTCCCCTAACATAATTTAAGGAAACTACCCCGATCGTTTCACAGTCCTTTGTGAATTAAACATAGTTGATCAGGCTATGCGTAATTTAGGAAAAGCTATGAACCGCTCAGGCTAGTTAACTTTTATCATGTTCGAGGTTTTACGAAAACTCTAGTTTGGTTATAGTTATGTTTTCTTTTTTATATAAAAAAGCATTCTCTATAACCTTGGCTCAATCTGGCACACCCCGTCAGTGGCGAAAACACGAGAATACGACATAATGATTCACATTGCATAAGATACAAGATAATACCATTTGAATTTTATAAAAAAAATCAATTTACAAAGATTTCCTGTTTCAATCATGATATGTAAGACCTTAGTCTTATATCCCAAATCCCCGAGGGTGCACATATTTCATTCTAGACTAATATTGCATTATACATTATTTGAATTCAGATTTCATTTGTGGTTTCATGATTCACACAATCTGAAATAGCTTCTAAGTCTTAGTTCAAAATTCTAAAACAAATCTTCATCATCAAATTTAGATAAGCTAAAGGTTGTTTTTAGAACTGAGTGTGATTGCATAAGCTTATTGGGGTCCAACTTGATCTGTTTGAGCTTATTTAGGTTTTTGAAGTTCTTTTGCCAGCTAAAAAAATTAGGATGCATTTAGCTTTTAGTCTTTTAGAAAATACCTTTGAAAATTCCAAATAGTGTAATCAGCCATCTTAATAAGTCTTTTTCTAGCCTATTAGATCTCTCTAGTGCTTAATTCTTGTTTAATCCTATAGCCTCTAGTAGTAGCTTCATCTGTTTTAAAGTTTTAAAGATTAGCTTAACGATTAGCCAGCTTAAAAATAAGCTTAAAGAGAGCCCCTTAGTCTGCTTTTAGTTCTTTTAAGTCATTAAGCTCTTTTGAATTCTGAGCTTATGGCTCATTGAATTTGCTTAATTTATGTTTAAATTTGCTTATTAGGGTAAGTTAAAGTAGTTTAAGCTTATCAGCTTTTAACTTTAGCTTTTAAAGCTTATTTGCAAAAAAACTAGTTAAGTAAAAAAGGGCTTAAGTTTACTTTAGTCTTTTTGTCACATTTTAAGCAGCTTTTACCAGCTTATTTGAGAATTCCCTAAAAAGTTATTTCACAAAAGTTGTTTATTATTAGCTTATTTATAGGTTTGTAAAAAAAAATATTTTACAAAAAAACCAAGGTCCAGGACTCGAACCTGAGACCTCAGCTATACACACGAACGCATTCAACACCACTCTCTACTACCAAAGCGCCCTTGGGACTTTTTCGTATACTCTTTGCAAAATTAAATATTTAAAGGGTTTTGGCAGTTTTGCTTCTCATCTTATATTAGCTTATTTTCAGCTTATTTGTTAAGCCAATTTGCCAATTTGCCAGTTAGCATTTTTATTAGATTCCTCATTATTAAAAGTACTTTCCCTGAATTTTTGAGATTTTTCTAGATTAGTTTACTACTTTTAATATTTAATTTATATTAAAAGTGTTTTTAATTCATAATAAATTAATTAAAAGTCAAAAAAATATAATTCTTTTTTTAAAAAATTTTCTTTTCTCATTTAGGACTTATAAAAATTAAATTTGCTTTTCTAGGGTCAATTTGATGTTTTAGGTTTTAGGGTTGCGTTTTTAAATCCCGTTAACGTTTTTTTTTCCTGTTTAATTTGTGATTGCTTTAATTATAACTTACCTTTGCTTGATTATTTGCCTTTATATTTGTTTTTGCATCATAGAAATTAGAAACCCCATCAAAAATCTTAAACCATTCAAAATCTCAATCACAAACGATAACCCGACATTCAATTCAAGCCTCGTCAAGGAAACGACCCGGGAGGTTTTTGAAGTTGCTTTGGTTATGGGCGATCTAACGAACTTCGACCCGAAAAGAGAATGTTTTTAATAGCTTCGTGCTTTCCTGCTCTTCCGCTCCTTTGCAAGTTTTTCTAAAGAGCTACCGTGGGCAAATTGACTTCTGGTTGCCAAAAAGAATTTTTATGTTAAACTTTTAATAAAGATTTGTTTTTAGTGCATGCGCACTCGTTCTTCAGTTCCAGTTGTTGAACCGTCATCAACTCCAAGAAGACGTCGTAATAAAAAACGTTCCCAACAACAAGTCGATCGCAATTTGCCCTGATCGGTCCCTGTTTATTGTTCATAGTCTAAGCATATGGTAGCTGTCTAGATTATGTCTGTGCAATTGAGTGTCTTCATAAAAATATATAAACCTTATCTGAGTGGCTTGAGTGAATTACAAATCAAACACATTCCCTTGTGAGGTGCTATGTTATATGTCTATGCTTGAAAAGTTAACTAAATATGCAAACTCCTGTAAATCCAAATTTTCTCCACTTCACGATAAATGATCTTATTTTCTCGCTTTGATTGCTTGAGGGCAAGCAACAACTAAGTGTGGAGGGATTTGATAACGCCTAAATTATACATGTTTTCGGTGGCGTTATTTAATCATATAAATAAGTATGCAAGAGAAGAGATAAGAGTTAGAAAGATCAAACCACAACACAAGGATTTATAGTGGTTTGGTAACGAAGCACCTCTTCGCCATACTCCACTCCCCGATCACCAAACTCAAGAGTTTTCTTCACTATGTCAACAAACTCCCTTTAGGTGGAGAAAACCGTGCACAACTTGCTTACACCGATTTACGACACAAAGCCAAATGTCGAGTTCTAATCTTAGCTAGAACCAATCTATCACACCCTTTGTATTTTGAGGACTAAAATACTAACCGCACTACTTCACTTCATTTCACCAAGACACTAACACGATCACACCGATCTAACTCTTCTTTCTATGATCACCACAATCTAACTATACTTTCTATGATCACCTCGATCTAACTATACGTTCTATGATCACCTCGATCTAACTACTACACACGACAGTACAATATACACAAATGATTTACAAGATATGATGAGATCGTAACAACGTTACGAGAACACAAACTAAACTATAATACTTCTTGACTTGATGATAAGAAGTATTCTTCTCTTGCACTTGAGGAATTAAGCTTGAATCACTTGGAAACAAATGTTTAAGATTAAATGATCAAAGGATTGTAGGTAAAGTATAAACTGATTTTAGACAGAAAAAAATGATTGCAAAAGGTGAGAAAATCAGTGGGGAACGGTCTGCTATTTATAGGCAGAACTGGGAGCGTTTTGGATTGGCCGACCCCCTTAGCTTCTAGGCCGGCCCCCTTATCACTAAAGGGGTCGTCCAGGCCTGGACACTCTCTTTTTTGTCTTTTCCAGGGGAGGTGTTTTCTGGAACATTTCTAGCCGTTTTTGGGTAGAAAATTTGAATTCAAAATATTTATTTTGAATAAAACATTTCTTCTAAATGTAAAAAATGTTTTGTAAAAGTTATAAAAATGTTTGTAACATTTTATAAAAAATGTAAGGTTGAATAAAAATTCCTTTGATCATAAAATGCATTAAGCATTTATTTATTCATACCTTTAAGTGATTAAATTTTTGAAATGAAAATTTACTACTAATTACTTGTTTACGTTTAATTTTACATTGAGCGTTTTTACATTTGGTGATTATCAAAACGTAGAGATGTCAAAAAATATTATTAACGTTTTTAGGTATTATTTCTATCAACACAACTCATCATTTATATCACACATAGTTTTAGTAAATAATATCTTATATTATTAATCCAGTCGAATTAGATTCTCATTCAGTCATAGTTGGAAAACAACTACGAAGTATTTGCTTGGCCATCCAATCTTTTTGTAAATATGCAATAAACAGTAAGCATAATCAAGTTGTGTTACATACCCAATTACAACACACACGGAGATAATTCTACCTAACAAAATCTCTGCACCAATGGTTGTCCATTATATCTATATAAAGACGATTCTAAGAGTGAGTAAAAGTAAGGGCTTGTTTCTTTTTTTTATGAATTAAGTGGTTTGGATGATTCAATATGATTGGACCACACCACATGCCAAGTCATTATGTGAATGTTTTTTTTGTAAATTGTTTGTGGATATAGCAATTCTCGTGTGGAAGTATCACTTATGAGCCACTTATTTAAGAGAGTGAGATTTTTGTGGCCCTACCCATAACAAGGGATTGGGCCCACTCATTAAGTGGTAACAAGGGAAAAAAACACCCCCTAAGTTAAGGCGGCAGCCGAGAGATAACCCACTAGAAAGCTCATTAGTCCAGATTCAACATGTTGACTACCCTTTGCTTATGTGGCTCTTCAATTTTTTAGCATCACTTGCAGAAAGCCAAGCTCTTGTTCCAAATCATGTATCCTTTTTCGAGCTTTTAACTCGATGCATAAGTTTCAAATGATTATTTTCTTTCACCAGCTCCTTGTAAAGTAGTACTTTGTGAAATGTACCTCTTCTCACCTTTTTCATAATTATTTTGTAACAAGCTGGCCAATTGCCCGCGTGTTGCGGCGGGGCTAATGGTTTTTACGTTTCTAACATGAATACAAAAAATGGTGAATGAATAGTACTAATATCCGTCTCCAGGTTATATACACTCATATATTCATACACTTTACATACTAAAATTCATACATACTGAATAATAAATATCTTCTAGGAAGGTAATTTCGACACGGTAAATCTTATGATAAAATACAAAAAACCTTAAGGCAGTAACTTTGCATGCGAACCCAGATTTTGCAATGTCATTCCTTTTTTTCGTGTAGTTCACATAATAGATGGCAGAGGCTTCGTGATCGATAGAGTTGAGTAGCTATGTCCAGTAGCCCGGACGTGTAGATATAAGGTCAAAGGTTGCAAAACTGGTTTCATCAGGAGACGAAACCGTATGGCTCAGGTAAGAGATTCACATGTAGATCCATCACGGCTGCATACCAAATAGGTAGCCGAGCCAAGCGATGGATCACTCATATTCATCATCGCCAATTAGTGATAACATATATTTAGCCATATAATAATTTGCTCTTGGTAAGTGCTCAATATCAGTATTTTCATAGCCGATTAAAAAATGTTATAGTAAGCGTACAGTAAAAGTGACTTACATGTGTTGTGAACAGACAGCCAGCAAACAACACAATATAACAATGCCGAAGTTCAAAAGCGCTACTAAAATTGGCAATCAACAAAAGAAGCAGCGACAGATAGTGACAAAAATGGCAATAGCCATATAGCATAATGGATACACATAAGACGTTAGTAACCAATGTGAAACACAAAACAAAATGAACGTGCAAAGACAGAACATGCAATACGCTGACACTGCCATACAAATTAAAAAAACACCGAAAACCCACATATCATCGGTAAAATCACTTGTAACATCAAAAGAAGGTAGGTAGAACAGAAAGGGGCAGAAGTACCCGGAAACGACAGAGGTTGGTGTCGTTTTTGTAACGCTCTTTAGTATATTAATATTTACCATTAGAGCTATAATTCAAACTCACCAGGCCTAAATAAACCAAACACCCAACCGGCATGAGTTGTTGTCGTTTTTAGATCGCTATTAGCTCAGATAAGAGCTTAACTTGTAGATCTATCATGGCTGCATACCACATAGGTAGCCGAGCCAAGTGATAGATCGCTCATATTCATCATCGCCAATTAGTAATAACATGTATTTAGCCAGTTAATAGATCGCTCTTGGTAAGAGCTCAATATCAGTATTTTCACACTGGATTTAAAAATGTTATAGTAAGCGTCCAGTAAAAGTAACTTACCTGTGTTGTCAACAGACAATCAGTAGCCGAATACAATAATCCACCGGCGAAGGTGCTCTGTCGCTTTTTGGGTAAAGGTCTGTTATGACCGCAGACCAGATAGGAAACCAAGAAAATATACTGGATCAAAGTGATCATGCCTAAATGAGCCCAACACCTAAACGACAGAGGTGGTTGGTATTGTTATTGTGACGCTCATCAATATAGTTCCGAACATGTAGCGTAGCCAAGGGCTCAGATAAGAGCTTCACATATAAATCTATCACGGCTGCATACCAAATACGTAGCCAAGCCAAGTGATAGATCACTCATGTTCATCATCGCCCTTTGACAGTAATAACCGGTCAGAAAAAGTAAAAGCAAGCTATACTAAAGAGCGTTACAAAAACGACAACAAATTTTGTTGTTTTAGTGTTGCGCTTATTCGAACCTTTTTTTCTGTAGGCCACTATCCGATTTCTTCTTTCTCAAATATTTCATCCGATCCATTTGGCTAAGATAGTAGTTTCGGGCAAAGATCTATCACGGTTGCATACCAAACAGATAGCCAATCCAAGCAATAGACCATTGACTCCTATCACAGCGAACGGTTAACAACTACATGGTATTTAGCATTACAACATATACTGAACCAAACTTATGAGGCCTGAATGAGCCAAACACGCAAGCGACATAGACTGTTGTCACTTTTAGAACACTGTCGGCTCAGATAAGAGCTTCAGATATAGATTTATCACGGCTGCATACCAAGTAGGTAGCCAAGCCAAGTGATTCATCACTAATGTTCATCATCGCTCTTTGACAGTAACTACCGAGCCGAAAAAGTGAAAGCAGGCTATACTAAAGAGCGGTACAAAACCGCCATTTTTCCCAAATGTTTCATCCGAGTCATTCGGCTAAGATAGTAGTTTCAGGTAGAGATCTATCACGGCTGCGTACCAAATAGGTATTCATCCGAGCCATGTGATGTCAATCAAAGCTTCCGCAACATGAAGCGTCTGATCAACTGGAAATTTAAAAGTTAACTATTAGTAATAACCAAGATATGGGCTATGCATACATATGGGGTGTTTGTTTCGGTTTATATTACCAGCCTACGGCTTATTTGATTTTTGGCTTATGGTTCGTAAGATCAGACTTTTTGTGGCTTATTTTGAATTGTTTGGCTTATATAAGTTTCTTATGTTAACATAAGCTTATGTAAGCCGAAAGGTTTAAAAAAAGGTACAAAAAGTGAGCTTATGACACATAAGCCCAAAGCCAAATAAGCTATAAACCGAAATAAACACCCTTTAATAAAGTGGAAAGCAGCACATGTAAGTAATCAAGACCAGCAGTTGGTGGATTCCACTTATGAAAGCCTTCCAATCATTAACACATCCATTAAAAACCTAATAATAATTTATAATAACAAATCAGTTAAGCGGATTAAAAAAAACCAAAGGATAATGAATTGCTTACTTACATCAGGAATGTTCCTAGGTTGAATTTGTTCCATTTTATTTTTTATTGTTTGCGATGGAAATTGAAGAATAAATATGGGTATTTGGTAGATTAATCACCGGAAATCCACATACCATCGCCACAATCAACTGCAAGAACAAAAGAAGGTAGGTAGAACAGACCCAGGAGGAAGTATCCAGAAAAATAAACACCGGTAGTATAAAAAGATGAAGCTTCTAGTAAACGATACACAAAGAAGGTAGGTAGATTAGATACGGATAGACACACAATGGGCTCGACCTTAGCTAAATTTTTTTTGGGCCGGCACTGTACTACTCTAGCGGTACTGTTTGCCAGTCCAGTGCTATTTTGTCCGTATCCTTCATGCTCTTTAGTATATACTTAAATTATTGTGTATCCAACATTTCCTAAACTACATTCAATATTCAACTTTACTTTACGTAATGTTAATTTTGGAAGATTGTAATGTTGATTTTCAACTTTACTTCATGCAAATATATTAGAGCATTGTGTATCCTAGTTTCCTAAATTAGATTCAACATTCCTATATTATCAAGAAACGGTGCTAAACTCTTTATAATAATGTAAAGTTGAGGGACAAATAATGTAAGTGATGGATAAATGATGTCCTGCCTCAATAATACTCGTGTCTATATAAACTAAAACCCTAAACCCTAAACCTTAAAGGTTGTGATGGAGAAATTGGAATCATTATTGGGGAAGGCAGTGCACGAGGTGGTTCGGTATTTTAGTATGTGTGAATATATGGCTCAACTTTTGAAAACCGTACCGGCGGGTAATGATTTCAAACTTGTCTGCAAGTTTTTGGTCTGCATTTTCTGTACCCGCTCGTCTCTTTGCTATCTCGTGCAATTGTTGCTGGATCGGGACTGCAACGTCGTCAAGGAATATGTATCTCATGTCATCCAAGACCACAGATCCAAGATTATTAACGAACTTATCATATTACGTGATAGTTTGTCGACGGACTCTTGTAATAACCAGATGATTAATAATTACATTATTACGTTTTTGTTGTGTAAGATAAGAAAACATATTTCATTATATATTCAAGAGCATTACAAGACCCACACTATATAGCCTATCAAAGCATAACTTGACATTCTTTTTTTTTACTACTAAACAACCCTTAGGATTACATTGGTTACTTGACTGAAACATAGGACAGTAAATATATATGACCATGAAGGGTGTAAGTTTTTAAAAAAAATAGATTCAAACAGGTATTATATTTTAAGGTTTAGAATGTCAAAGGTATTTTTTTAACTTTCTTTTAAATGGTTAAGGGCAATCTAGGACGTGGGTTGAGGGCAACCAAGCAAAAGCCCAAAAACATAACAGAGTTTACCTTTAATATTGAGATTATATAAGACAAACCATTGAGGGCACTGCCCCCCAATAGGCTTCATATCCCTCCGCCGCAAGGTCCTAATTTTTTCATCTTACCGATAATCTGCAAGTTAAATAAAGAACCTTATGTGAACATCATACCTCATGACAAACTCAATGATTATTATTAAGTTCTGTTATACTGCAACCAGGAAATCAGGTAATGAATACAAAACAGAAATAGTAGTAATAATATAACAATAAACAAGGTACAATTTAAGTTTCCCAATACAAATGTTTAATTGCAAGTACTGCAACAGAAATTAGAGTGTTACACAAAAACAAAACTCAAAACTCAGAATATACTCAGTTTCTACATTCCAACTGATTATGCGACAAACTCATAATGATACAAAGCATCGATACATTGGTGTTTGATGCCATCTACAACTTAAAGAGAGATGGGAGGTCGAGGGACAAGGGCGACAAATGAGAAATTTTTACTTGTATCTAAACGCAACCACTATACAGGGCATGCATGTGTATGCAAGACCAAGAAAAAGTCTAAACATAATACAAGTGACTGGGAGCAGAATGTAATCTTTAAGATTCACCGAACTGTCTATCCTGGATGATCTGTCCAAGGTTTGTGTACAATGCTCGTTGTTCCTCGTAAGACAGATTCATTACGATCTGAAACATAAGAAAACCCAGTCAGAGTTTTTGAAAGCAAGACATTTATGCACTTTTCCGTCTAATAACGCTGTAATTATCAAAAAAATATAAAAGTAAAGGTGTATTCAGCATACCTGGTCGAATATCATCCCAACTGATACACTTTGAGCAACAATAAACGACTGATGGTAGATGTATGCAAACACGGCCATCACCATCTGCACGTTTGAAAAGAAATACAACAAGTAAATGACAGGAAAAAGCTACACAATAAGCCATGACTAAACGCAGCAACCTAGATTGACGTTCAATGATTGACTATTTGCATACTTTAACACGATATCATCGTCTTCTAATAACGGAAATGGCCAAGAAAGTAACTTTTTGCTCTAAAATACAAATTCTCAAAAGAGAATGTGGCAATTTTGATATGGCATGTAAAACGGAACCGAATTGTATACACTGTACAAGATCATAACAGCAGCACTCACCTGACAATCCATTCTGTCTGTCATTCCGCCATGTCCAGGAATGCTATCCCCAAAATCCTACAGCAAATGACATATAAAACAAAATAAGCACATGTGCAATTATGGCATGAATCACAGAGCTTATAAAATTTAGACACGGTGCAGCACCTTGATCTTAAAGGCTCTTTTGAATCCACTAGCAAAGAATCCTCCGAAAGGTGCAATGATTGAAGCAAAAAGTCCGAGACCTAAAGCGTGCCATTGCACAGGCATAATTTCCATTTCTGTCCATGGGAACTGTAACAGACCAATGATAAGCTTGTATATATATTTCAAGATAAGCTTTTCTATCAAGCTTGAAATATAACAGTCAATCAACATATCAACAATGTATATATTAAGCTAGCAGACACACGTCTATTTCTATAAAGTTACCCATTCAGGAAGCCATCCAGGTAAAATGAAGTTCTCTGGTGTAAACAGAGGGCCAGGGTCGCATTGAAGCCAACCAGTTGATAGGTCCTGCAGCCCAATTCACAAAGTTAATGTCTTAAAAAATTACAATCTCACTTCATTGTCGAAAATGATTTCTTAGCCATATGGAGTACCTTTCTCGGGCATGTTAACCAGTGGAAGCGACCCATAAAATTGGCAAGCTGCAGATGACCAACGGCACACAAATCGTTAATATAATGATGTCTTATAAAAGAAAAGCGGTATACAAAAATTTCCTACTAGTTCATACAGTTGGAATCGGTCAAAATACAATGTTAAGCTTATACACATTAGTAAATCTATATAAGCCATTTGCTGACAGTTCAGATGTAATAGAATAACATTTTTCTTTAAAAAGGTTCAGTAGTCAGTTTACGTAAAAGATTACACCAATGTGAATGAGCAAACTGAAAGAAGGGTATGCTCACCACGAAGGCAGATATGATTGTTGTAACTGATGCTCCGATAAATCCTTCCCAAGTCTTCTTTGGGGATAACTTGATCAGCGGAGTTTTTCCAAAGAAGAAGCCAAAGAAGTAGGCAGCAATATCATTGATGACAATCAGCGATGCAGGAAGAAGGAACCTGCATAAGGCAATCCACAAGTTTGATTTGACCCATAAATAATTTAACTACATTAACACCGTGAAACATAGAAATGAACTAAGGCGATCCACAAGTATGATTACCAGAAAATCCCTTCGAAGATATTGGCGACTGTAAAGGAAGACTGTGTGAAAACCACAATAAGGATCATATGCGTCCATGCATATTGGCCAAACTGATACTTGTACATCTTCTTCTTTAGTGAGAGAATGAACCATACAAAACCTGAACCACCACAATAAAAAGACAAATACAATCGTTATTCACAAGGTGTGAAAAAGGCCAATATAAAAAGATAACTACATAGAAATTCACCAACCTGCTATATACAAGAAATAACAGGTGACCATATGATATTTGATAAGGTTGCCCACAACTTTATACAAAAACTTGTCTGTCGTGACTGTATTGACAAGGCGCTGACTAAGAATACGACCATATACAAATAGCATTGCCGTGAAGAAAAAGTGCCTGAAATGGACATGCAACAACAACAACAGCAATTACAACAAATTCGCTTTGGCACATAAACAATCTGTCCTGTAACAGACCTCTATATCAATAAAAACTTTAAAGGGGGACTGGTTTTCAGCATTAAAATTTAGATACTGGCGAACATACGAGGCTTTCCAGTAGCTGAAAGGTTTAAAACTAGAAACAGAAGATCATTTCCATATACTATTTAGCTGAAACAGTGCAGAGCAGTTACCTCTAGCACATATTTGTAGGGATAAAAAGCGGTGTAAAGTATTATGGAATGGACAAAAGATGATTTCCAGCCAAGAACAAAATCAGCATACTACAGTATAAGCATTGTTTCTTACCAATTTAAATGTTTGAATCCGGGTAGTTGTTTGTCTTCGTTCACTTTTCGTAGTAAACCAAACAGCTCTTTTGCCATGAAAATTTGTATAATGACAACCATGGCCCATATATAGAGATGCCCCATGTAGATAACAAATATAAAACCGCCAATCATCCAGATACTTGAATAAGCACGGATCAACATTGACTTGTACTTATTTTGATCATTTACGAGCAACTGTTTTCCATTGGGTTGTCCTGCGTCTGATGGAACCTGGTTTTTAACAGATAATAAGCTCATCGAACCACAACTCTCATTACAAATACTTTGTACTAAATACTACTAGGTGGAATGTATATAAAATCCTCCTCTTAGAGATGATCAATTGAAGGGGGGATATTGCGCAGTCTTTTCGTTGCATTTTGCATAAATGTTGTTTTCTACTTAGGATCCTAAAAGACGTTAACTAGAAGGTTTAACGTGCATAGACTAAGCGTCTTACTAGTTTTGAACTGCGACTATGCCGTTAGACAACTACAGTTAGATGATGGTTACCTCATTTGAGCCCTTACGGCGTCGAATCCGGCCAGGGGCATGTGTAACTTGGACACCGTTACCGTTCTCCTTGATCATGGTCCAGCTTAATGAAAGACACGCCTAATATAGCATTACACAAAAAAGCCAGTCAAATTTAGTTAACAAAAATACGAAATGGTTTGAAAACAAAATTCATAAGCTCACTTATTGTGGCTTATTTCGAAACTTTTCGGGAATGAACTTATATAAGCCGAAAAGTTTAAAATAAGCCAAAAACCAAATAAGCCATAAGCCGGGTATATAAGGCGAAACAAACACCCCCTAAAATTAAGCTTATAAAAACTACTAAGTTAGCTGATAACAATTAATATTAACAATAAACAGAAGCAAATTAAGACAAATTACTAACAATCACAGTGGCACAATATTCAATTCAAAACAACTAATAATAATTATTATAAGGAATGAAATGAAATACGAACCAACCTAATAAGAATAAGAATAATAATAATAAGCAGTCAAATCTGAATCACTAGTGTATATCTTTTTTCTTTCTTAACGATAATAACAAATATTATTATTAATAAGCACACACAAACACATAGTATCTCTATTTATATATGGGACACTCCCAGATTAAATAGTCCAAACTTTTTAACTTATTACCTTTTTAACCCTTAACTTTTCTCCAACAATGCTTTCCTTCTAAAAGTATACATACATACATACATACATGATGATGGTATCCGCGTAAAGCAATGAATCATGGGTATGTAAGCGAGACGAGACACCTCGCAATCTATTCGAGATTCATTTTTAAAATCGACTCGATTTAAATAAGTCGAAGCTAAAGCTGCTCGAGTATATATCATTGACAATTAATGGCAGTTAAAATTAATTAAAAACCAACACTCACAATTGTTAGGCCAACGGCCACAATGGTTGTGAAAAAGAGGGAAAACGAGCACCAAATGTATTGTTTGGGTAGGGGGTAGGCAGCCTCCCCTCGACCTCGTCCGCTCACTTGAGAGTGGGACCCCAACAAGGGGCATTGCCCATTGACCATTGCTTCTTTGTCGTGGTGGAAACATATTAGCTCAAATGAGTGTGCACTCCACATTTCCCTAACTCGCATCAAAACACGATATGAAATCTCATTGATCTCTAGTAAATTGCAGTTACCTAAAATAGTCGATGACACTAAATCACCAACACATATTAAATTACACATTAACTTACCCTTTTATATATACATGTAATTACTTAGTGATGGTTTTTATCGATTAGAGTTTGAAATGTAGATAAAATCAAGCTCGAGTCGAAATTCGAGTGCAGGCTTGAAGTCTAAAACTCGGCCAAGCTCGAGTTAGATTTTTAGCTTGAAATTTAGATGACAAGTCAAACTTGAATTTGAGCTTGACAATACTCGGCTCGACTCGATTTGTTTACACCAATATATACATGTCAAATAATGTGATTTGTTATTAGTGATGTTCAAGTATTCATATTTAAACTATCTAATAAAGGCAAATTTAATTAAAAACACAAAAAATAAACTTGCAATATCCAAATTACTATCATATTTTCTTTTGCCTAATATGTTGTGCCTCTATTTTATAGTCAATCATTAAGAGTTTAGCTTTCCAGCCCCAACAAAACCTATGTTTTAAGGTTCTATAAAAGTTTATTCCAAATACGAAAAAAGTGTTATCACATGCATTGTGAGTTGTCATATCAAAATTATGAGTTTGCTTAAATTTTTTAACCTTTTGAGGTTATCTTTTAGAAATAAAATTTTAATCAGATTTACGCGGCTTAACTGAGTATTCTCATAACCAATTTTTTATTTTTTTTATCCTTGGACACTTTAAGATATTAACCTACCGAGGTTCGAACCTAAGACCTTTATGAGACAATCTTGACGGTGATCTAAATCTGAAATTAAACAATATTTAACAATGGTTTAAGGAAGAAGACTACTAATATTTTAAATGTTACACAATGAATAATACTACTAATATTTTAAGCCATAAATCCATTGTGGTGGAAGTTACAACAACCTTTGGTTTGGATTATCTCAAACAAATAATAATAGTACTACAACGTTTTTATAAGGTGCTAGTAGTTTGTTGTTGATTAATTAAATCTAATTATTAATTTTGAAGTTCATTAAATATATCTTATGCCGCCTTATAAATTTTAGAGGGCATCGGCACATACCTTATAACACCACCTCCAGAGGGGTCTCGGATGGGTGTGCAGTAGGTGCTGTCGCACAGGGCCTCCACTTAAAAGGGGCCACATTATTATTAGTTTTTGCATATACATACGTATAATACTATACATATATGTGCATATAATTCAACTTTATATGCAATTTCTTTTTAGTTTACAAGTATAATAGGGCCTCTATGTTATTATTGCCTACGGCCACCTAAAACCACGAGACGGCTCTAACCACCTCACTCACTAACAAAAAAAAAGAGCAAATAACGCTCGTTAGAGGGCGGACGAATTGCCGGATAACGGTGACATGACAGGACCGTCGTTGCAGTTTTGGCGGCGCCATAAGGAATAAAAAGAAAAGCCCTGTGACATGTGATACGTCGATGACTTTGATAACTAAAGTTTTTTCTTTCTTTCTTTCACTTATTATACATATATAAATCAATGAGTTATTATTAATTTTAAGGCTTTCATTGTATAAATATTAGTCATGCTTTGTAAGAAAAATGGTAGTTAGTTATCATCAATGTTTTAAAACCCGGGTTGATCCGGCCGTTTGAACCGGTTGAACCATGAACCGGTCGGGTGATCTGATGCCGGTTTTGACCGGAAAACTCGATTGAACCGCCGGTTAAACCGTCGGTTAAACCGGTTGAATCGTGCCCCAATGGCTCGACCGGATCAAATAAAAAACCGGTTTTTAAAACATTTTTTAAAACATTGGTTATGATAGAATAAGGTCAAAAAATGTGTGCGTGCTTGTTAAAGACTAAAAAAAAGAACATGTGGATGGGCAAACATGACAAATAGATTTCTAGTTTTGCAACTTTCTATTTTTCCAAAAGTTATTTTAGCAAATTTGACCTCTCATTTCTTTTCTATTGAATTTGTTGCCTTATATTTTTCTGCTTTACATCTTAGGTCCACCTTATTCGTATTATAGTTCATTTCAACTAAAAATAAGCTCAAAATCCTTGTGACGTCATTATTAAGGACTAACTTTGCAAAGGAATGATAACCATAAGACTATTTTCGTATAGTATTATCTCGGGGTAGGTGAAATTTTTTACGGAAATAGTCTTGGGTTAGCGTTTTCGTTGCAAAGTTAGTCATTGTGGACTAACTTTCCAACGGACCGATGACCCAAGGACTATTTCTGTAAATTGTTTTTGAAAATTCTTACAAAAATAGTCTTTCGGTTAGAGTTCCGTTGCAAAGTTAGGTCATTAAGGACTAACTTTGCAACATACTGATAACCCAGGGACTATTTCCGTATATGTGATTCTCATGAGTGGTGTATAATGTGTCGCTTCCCAAGGACTGTCCTTTAATATATAAGCGACGTTTTTCACCCGCGCTCCGCTGCGGGGCGCGAGGTTTTACGTTAAGGACTAACTTTGCAATTAACGATAACCCAATGACTATTTCCGTATAGTAAGTTAGTCATTAAGGATTAACTTTGCAAAGGACCGATAACCACGAAGACTATTTTCGTAAATTGTTTCTGAATTTTTTTACCGAAATAGTCCTTGGTTCAACGTTCCGTTGCAAAGTTAGTCATTAATGACTAACTTTGCAAACGACCGATAACCACAAGGGCTATTCTAGTATATTTTGTCTCGGAATTTGTGAAAAAATAATATCAAGAAGAGTTTAATGAAGTACTTCAGAAAATAAGAGTATTTTGAACCACAAAATTACTTACAAATCTACTATACTGATATTTGAATTTTCAAATTCGTGGTTGAGGAAAACCTCATGACCTATTGATCTAGTGGTATCGGTTCGGTTATCGAGTTGTTCGATTAGTTTGATTATGTAAGTTCGGTTAAAAAGATTGGGTTAAACCGAAAACCGAATTTGAATTCGGTTCGGTTTTCAAGTTGACCCGAATAACCCGAATTATAACATTTATTTAAAAAATAAAAAATAAAATAAATATTTAGAAAAAAAAATATTTTAAGCATAATTTTTTTTTTATATTATGATAAAATTTTACCCCTGTATTGATCAATGACTCCACCTGATAAATGATGACTTGGGCTTTAAGTTATTATAAGTGGGTTAGATGGATATGAATTAATTGCAAAAATAATGACACTCAACATTGTGTTAATTTTTTTATCATGTAAGTTTGAATATCATTTAAAATGCAATAATATGTAAAAGGAAAGAATACATTACTTCAATGTTAACACTGTTTTTTTAGTTTTTTTTAGTACTATAAAAAAGCAAAATAATAAGAAGTAAATATTTTAAGTCCAAAATTTTGAGATGAGATATTTTACTTTAAAAATCAATTAAATTACATTATTTTTTTAGACATTTTTTTTTCTTTTTCTCTTTAAGTAATACTCAAGAACACAATTTTTCTGTTTTATTTCATATTCTTCATTAAGTCATGCTCGAGAACAATGTTAATGTAACACGTTCTTTCTAGTTTTAGCTATGGTTTAGTCTGTATCGATGTTTAGTTATGACAATGATAAAATGAAAAGTAAGAAAGCGCTATAAAATCAAAGTTTAGTTATGACTAACTTTGCAACGGAATATAATCATGCATAATATTTAACCAGGATATGTCTTGTACGAGCTTTCAGTGTCATATTCTTATACTAAAAATATAATCATTGTTCGATAAAAACTAATAGGGAAAACGTTGATAGAAAAGTTGACCTTCACTCTGTGATAAAAGAAGTTGATCGCCTCTGTCAGCAGAGTTCCATATGATAGAATGACATAACAACGACCACTACTTTTTTTCAGTCATTCTAATCCGTCGCCAAAGAGTCACTACTAAACACTTATGAGGCGACTATTGAGCACGTGAAACATACGAATCTACTCACCCACTCTTAGATAGAACAAAGACCCAACGCTCAAATGAGTCTAAGTCTTACTCCATCGTTTCTCTTAATATTAACCGAGTACTAATCAATCCCAGGAAAATATAATCATTGTTCGATAAAAACTAATAGGGAAAACGTTGATAGAAAAGTTGACCTTCACTCTGTGATAAAAGAAAACAAACACACACTTTTTCAGTTTATCTCCGTCACAAAACCCTCTTATAAACCCCTATCTCATAAATACAAGTTTCCATCGTTTCTTATTTTACGAGTACTAATCTAGTCCAGGAAAACATTGCCGATAAAGGAAGAAAAAAATAACACCATTCATGGGTTCAAGACTTTGCTGCATGAGACGATCACCACGACCTAAAGAAGCAACATGTTCTACCATTGTCATCATTCAATCACCAGATAGAGTTTACGAAGAAGCCAAGGAAGTAGAGCAAGGAAGTATAACCTTAAATGACTGGCTTGTGCGATCGCCAGAGAACAATCTTGATTATCATGCAATGAATCCTGCTAAACTACAAGTTATGAGTTCGCCCGAGGTTAGAAGCGCAGAGTTCTACACTCCAAGAATTAGTTTCTCGTTGGAGAATAGATGTGGGAATTTAGAGATGGTTGACGAAAGAGATGAGAATGAAGATGAAGATTCGATATTTACTCCAACTTTGAAGAGAAACGGTAGCCAAAAGTTGAAGAAGAAGGTTTCATTTAGGTTTCCTCAAGAGGCTGACATTTTTATTTTCTACTCGCCGAAAGAAAAGTTCGAAGATAGATGATTTCAATTTTTCTGTTTCGTTCCGACAAAGGTAAAAATAATAAAAGTAACAGCAGAAAAGACATGGACAAGCTCAGATCCGTCTTTCAGATGCTATTTTGGCATGGTTCATGCTAAAGATTCAGTGACAATTTAAGTTGATCTAATGAATAAACAAACATATCACTGTAGTAGGAGGAAGCCAAAGGTTTTGAGTAGGTCTGCAGTCTTTACGACCGATTGCTGCATCATTATCGTAAAAATCAACTTTTTGGTTGAAGAATTCGATCATTTAGTGCCTGATTACGGTTTGCGTAAGTTCAAGTCTGTTTTGTGCTGCTTTTAGCATATACAGGTTTGAATCATTTGAAAAAAAAAAACAGAAAATTCATCTAGTCTAGCACAAGATTACAAGAGTGGTTGAAAATCTTGTGTGTAAATAGTAAATACCCTACCAGCACATAAACAGCATTCACCAAAACGCCTAAACCAGTGACAATTGACGACTTTATTATGCAGAGGCAGGTACTAACACACAAAAAGTACACCAAAGTCTTGCGCAAAAGGGAATTTGGTCGATAACAAGTACTGTAGCAGTAATATAAATCAGTAGAGTCCACAATCTAATTAATATTAAAATTTCTTCAAAGGACGTATTCCCATCGTACGGACTCAGAAAATCAACTCTGTGAACCAGACAAGGAATACTTGGTGTGCATGCATTCTACCATCTTAACAGATCCAGAAGTTGCTAAAGCACAACACATGCAGGAAATAACATAATCAGCAACGAAAAATGCATACCGAGAAGTCAGGCAATTCAGGTAAACAGTTAAAATTAATTTACGATAACCAAACCTCTCTCATTTGTCCCTTAAAACAACATAGCTGGGACCATTGGTCTTCTGTATTTTAGAAATCTTCCTCAGGATATCGGCAAAAGCACCCTTATCCTGCAACAGGAACTTTCTTTAGTTAATTGATAATCCATAAACTGTTGGTATAATGAGCAACATGACCTTTTCGTCATGACAGACGAACTTACAACCCAGTTTCTCATAACACAGAAACAAGTGAAATACAGATACATGCATTTCAAGCAGCACCACAACAGAAACTTAGGAAAACCAAAAAGAGCAGACCTCTTTGGTGCGTAGGCGAGATTTAAACTTAGCAACAAGATCCTGTGTGGTGACAGGTGCCTTGTGCAACAGAACTGCCCTGATTTCATCTTCTGTGACAGGTCCAGTGGCAGGTGCTGGTTTTGAAGATGATGATGAGCCTTTGCTATTCTTTGCACCAGAACCCGGCTCTTCTTTTACAGCTTTCACTTCCTGAAATCCAACACAAACATCAAACTCAGGGTTAGTTCAAAACAGATGACATATACTCTGCTTCAATGACTCTACACCGCGTAAATGCATTTACCAAGGGAATGGGAGGAATGAGAATCAGAGTTCGGATATATTTCTAATACCATTATTTGGTTTAGTCGTTGGGTTTTAGATATCAAGTATCTACAGCAAAATAGGTCGTAAAGTTCATTCTGGTTATACAAAGAAGAAAGGTAACTAATTGCAAAGGTGCCCATCAATAATTGATATAGTGCACATGTAGCCCCAAATTCCATATCTTCATTTCAGACGGGAATAAGATGTATAATCCATAATCCAAAAAAACCATATTCGACATTCTGTACATTTCACTTTAAATAAAGAGAAAAATAGAACTGTAGAAAATAGACGTGGATGTGCTGATCATCTTCTCCATCCCCGAAGGCAATATTATAAACCAGCTTTAGCGACAGTAAACCGGCTCCGTCGACGGTTATGAATCTTCTCCTGCGAAGATCAAGAACCATCGACTAAGAGAGAATGGGGACGAGAGAGAAGGAGAAAACAGGAATAAATAATAAGAACCCATCTCCCATTCTAGGCTACATCTCTGTTCCTAGTGCTCTATAAAATCAAACAGGTCTATTTCCATTCCTCTCATTCCACTCATAAAACAAACATTAGCCCATAAGAGCCAATGAGAGAAGACGGTTTGAGCATGAAAACAAACGCATTATATCCTGATGAAGTGATAAGATGGTATTAACTTACATTTTCAGTTTTTACTTTCTTTGAAGGAGCTGCACCATTTGCTGTTTTAGCCTCATCACCACTTTTCCTCTTTCCCTTAGAGGACTTTGAAGTTGGGGTTCCTTTGGCCGTCCCCAGAGTAGCAGCTGCCTTTGATGGGCTATTGTCAACTGGTTCCTCTTTAAGAGCATTGTTACGCTTTGAAGAACCATTATTAGCCTTTGGTGCAAGAACAGGAGAACTTTCATCTTCCATCTAGTCATAACCAAAACAAATAACCATCACATTCTCAATATAAATTCCAAAGATGAAATCCGTAAATATGCTAAAATATAAACAAAGAAACTCCCAGTGCTAAAATTCGAGTTCTTATTCAATGCATGTTGGACAAGGCATACAAATAATATATTTGACACCCGAGTTGTTGTCAGATGCTGAACATCTGAAGGTGGAATCCCATCATCTTATACATGCCTTACTTGTTTCTATTCTAGATTGTACTCAACAAGATATTTTAGAAAAAAACCGGTATACCTTTGTATATTTGCACAGTATTATGTGATTTATTAATTCGATAGACCAGAAAGGAGATGAAGGTATCAATTACTTACTTTTTACCATGTTAGTTTTAAAATTTGAATGATCCAATAATCGAGATTTAACAAATCAAAAAGTTTGACTTACCATACTCGATGTTGCAAAATACTATTAACTTAATTTATACCATCGACTATAATTCACTGACACTTCTCAAATGCACTTATTTTGCCGAACTTTGGAGTTTACATGCATAAACAGGTGAAAACATATATTATCTTTAAGCCAAAAGATGAAAGCTCGATTATCCAAATAAACTCTTATATTCCATGGCATGCCATATGTGATGATCACATTTAGTGTTCCGCACCCCAAGTATCTAAAAATAATACGACACCAGAAATTTTACAACGTAATACTAGTATATGAAAGAAAGAATCTTACATCATCATCATCGTCATCGTCATCCTCTTGTTCTGGTTCTGATTCATTTCCCCCATTATTTTTCCCTAATAGCTTCTTTAACTCCTTTCCAGATTGGCTCAGCCCTCCTCCCTCTTCATTCTCTTCCTCGTCTTCTTCATCCTAGGGATTGGAATAGACTTAACGTTGAGTCACAAGTAGCTATAAATGAACAGTCGCATGAAAAGCAAACAATATAATTGAAGTGTGTTGACAGGAAAACAATCGCATGGAAAGCAAACAACCTACTAGAAGCTCAGCTGAAATAGAGTAAGCTTACCTAAATACCGGGGTTCAATGAATCATTATATTTGGTCAAGAAAGAAACTGACTATTTAATCAAGCAATCGCCTACACCCCTAGCTTGGTTACATAGGGTGGAATAGGATGGCCTCTTTCCTTCTAATATTTAGGCTAAAGAGACAGCTACTATCTGATCAAAGGTTATAGAGCCATTCTTCATTTGGTTTATAGTTTCCAAGCAATTGCTGTCCCATGGTAGAGTTAACAAAACCGCTCCTCTAATGTTCAATGCCATAATATGTTTTTATAAGATATCTTGGCGTACACGTGCCGAGGGACTTTGTGAATCATTTTTTTTTTCTTGTTTCTACAGATACAGAATTTGGTTATAGCTAAAGACCTAACACCATCACATTTTCCTCAAAAGAAAAATGACCTAATACCATCACAGGATTAACATGTTACTCATCAGGGCATTCATATTGTGGATATATTGACCTCTACCATCCTTTTTGATTCATCAGCGACAATATATATCAACATTAGACATGTTGTGATACTAGGTAGAACAAAACAATACATACTAACCTAGCTGTGAGAGGATGTTCAGATCAAACATCCCATACTTAAAATTATATACAAACCTAGTGATACCAGATCTAACTACAGTATTTCTTAATATATGCTAGTCATCTTAAACTTGGCACAAAAAGAGAAGAAAAACTAAAAAAGTAAACCTGCTTAATTTCTGGAGGGGCAGGGATTTCAGGGGCCAAATCTTCACGTTCATCGGGATCGTTAGCCACAGCTTCGTCGTCATCTGTAAAAATCTCCTCGTGCTCCCAGTCATCACCTGCAACCACAAAAATACAAGAGACTTTCATTTTCTCACAAAGAGCAATAGTAACTGCTACTTCATGGGACTAGAGCTAGGTAATTGGCATGTTCTCAACGATGCATCATTAACTTTGAAGTAATTGAAGAATTGGTAATCACAACCTTGGAACATTCAAAGTGAAGCTATATACTGTTTAGCACAAAGATAGGACAAAATTATCACCTTTCTCGATATCATCATCGTCAAGATCATGATCACCCCCTCTAGGACCTTCTTCATCATCATCACCTCCCCTCTTGTTAAGTCCAAGTCTACTTTTCCGTGCAGACTCCTCATCTTCGTCTTCTTCTCCTCGATCCGAGACATTTGCCTCGTCATCATCAGCGTTATTCTTTTTACGCCCTCTCCCACCTGCTCCAACACTTTCCTTGTCATCAAACCTTTCAACTTCACCAAACGCGGCAGCCCCATTGTTTGCTGCTTTCATCATCCATCTCTCGTACCCATCTGCGGTTTTCCTTCTGTTTTTTATCTTTTCTTCAGCTTCCTCAAGTGTAAGTTGCTTATACTGTGCAACTTTATTAAAGTTATACCTGCAGATCAAATGCAATACTTATTTATCCGTGTAATATATAGGACTTAAATTAAATATAAAGTTTTTGAACGAAGAAGAATTGGTGCATACCAGGAACCAGCAGGGATGGCAACAAACTCCTTCCCTTGTAGCATTAGAAGGTAGTATGTTGCTGTCTGTGCGCCCTCGAGAACACCCTGAAACTGAAATTGTCCAGTTTCGTCCTCCAAGAGCCATGGTTTGTTCTTGAATTTCTCCTACAAAATTTGATACAAGATATGTAAACAAGCAGAGAAGATCTAACGAGAAAAAAAGTGCGAGAGAGAGAGAGTAATGATACCCTGAGAGTGTCTGTGATTTGACGTCCTTGTAATCCTTCTTTCTGGAGAGACCATTTGTTGGTGTCGTTTTTCTTCTTAGAGAAACTAGGTAAACCAGTGACAAATCTTCCTATGAAGTAATTCTTTTCACTAGGTGAACTTGCGCGCACATTGTATTCCTATTAAATACAACCCAAAGTCACATACAAACAAAAATATATCAATATAAAGGTGGTTGGGAACAGCCATGTATATAAGCTGGAAACGACAAATATATATGTTAGCATATTAAGGGGGTGTTTGTTTCAGCTTATATGTGGGCTTATGAGTTTATTTGATTTCGGCTTATATAACATAAGCCCTAATTTTTCAGCTTATATTGAGATGTATGGGCTTATATAAGTTTATCATGAGCTTATTTGATTTCGGCTTATATAACATAAGCTCCAATTTTCTGGCTTATATTGAGATTTATGGGCTTATATAAGTTTATCATATCCTAATACACTTATATAAGCCCACAAGTCTCAAAATAAGCTGAAAAATTAGGGCTTATGTTATATAATCCGAAATCAAATAAGCTCGTAAGCCCACATATAAGCCGAAACAAACACCCCCTAAATAACGAGTCTCTACTCTGCACTTCCTTTTTCGGGATGTTAATGGTTCTATAACTAGTTGTTGGGACGATAAACTTGCAATGGCAGTTAACGAACATACTAAAGTTGCTTCATTATTAATCAAATAGCAAGAGTACGTCTAAACTAATTAACAGTAGTGACAGGTTCTGTAAGTAGTTGTGGGGATAATAAGGGGGTGTTTGTTTCAGTTTATATGTGGGCTTATGAGCTTATTTGATTTCGGCTTATAGTATAACATAAGCCTCAATTTTATAGCTTATATCGAGACTTATGGGCTTATATAAGTTTATCACATCGTAATAAAGTTATATAATAAGCCCACAAAGGGGTGATTGTTTCAGCTTATGAAACATAAGGCCTAACATTTCGCTTATTTTAGTACGAGTAAATTGCATAAATCGTCCTTAAAGTTTGGCCAAATTGCATGTTTCATCCCAAACGTTACGAAATTGCAAGGATCGTCCCTGTGGACGATCCTTGCACCAAAGGTTTCCCACAGGGATGATCCTTGCACTTTCGTAACGTTTGGGACGAAACATGCAATTTGGCCAAACTTTAAGGACGATTTATGCAATTTACTCTTTTAGTACTTGTGGGCTTATATAAGTTTATTATGATATGATAAACTTATATAAGCTATAAAATTGAGGCTTAAGGCGAAATCAAATAAGGTCGTAAGCCCACATATAAGCCGAAACAAACACCCCCTAAATAACGAGATGTTACTCAAAGTGACAGGTTCTAAAAGTAGTTGTCGGGATAATAAACGAACATACGTTATTAATCAAATTGCAAAAGAACGTATAAACTAATTGAGAGAGATTGGTTATACCCTAATGAGGCGAGTGACGGAGACGCCGCAGTCGCGACACCTGTCCTTGCGCTCAGCCATGAGTTTACCACATTTGACACAAAGAGTCATGTGTTTGCAGTTGCTTCCGTACAACTCATTAGGTGATCCGCATAAATCACAGCAGGGCTTCAATATCAAATCAAACGACATCCCTCACTCCTGCAATAACCAATCAATTAACTTTTTTTTTTATATATATAAAATTAGGTTTTACCAAATTAATTGGGTTTTTTTTATTTTATATTTTTATAAACCTGTTTTTTTGTTGTTGATTAGATCAGTTAGTTAATTTGAGTATTGAATTTTAGGGATTGTGATTTTTGGGGAGAAAAATGTTTGTTATCAAACAAAGGGAAGGCGTCGGCTATTTATCAAATCGGATCCAACCGGGTCGCACTCAAAACCGACTTTCTTTAAGCTGATTAAGTTCAAAGTTCAAAGAAAAATACTTAAACAGTCAACATGGGACAATAATTTTGAGACGTAAAAAGTATTGTTTAAACCCACTATCACACATAGTTGTAGTAGTAATTATAACGCGTAAAATGACGTAACTTTGTATGATCATGGATCTTAAATGCTCGACGTTTTTAAATGCTACCACATAAAGGTGGCAAATCTTGCGCATATTGAAATTTATGGGCACTTTTTGACACTTTTCTTAAAGTGGTGGGGCATTTTTTTTGCCTATTAATTATTATTGATGGGCTTTTATGGGCACTTGCAAAAAACTAAATGGCTCTTATGGGCACTTTCAAAAAACTAAACGGCTCATATTGGCATATGTTAAACACTATATGGGCTACTGGACGGATCTTCTTTATTTAATAGTTCTTTTCTTGCCCGTCACTTTTTCCAGCTTTAAAACACGTATTATTAATTTTTATTTATACATTTTTATATGTAATTATACTTTTGTACGTTTTTGAACGTTTTTATCCGTTTTTCCCGTTTTATACGTTTTCATGACTATACTATCATGGGAACCATCGAAGGAAGCTTATCATATTTAATCATCTCTTTATCAAACATTAATCAGTCCAAGATCTTGAAGATGCCAACAATCACAAAGATGAGTTCAACAACCTCCATGGAAGGCTAAACCTCTTGTAATCTCTCCCGGTGAAAGATATATGATTCGATTAAGTTTACGGATTTTTATATTGTTTGTCAAACATTAACTCATATGATTTTAATGCATATCTTTGGTTTGATTTTAATGTTTTAATATAATTACTGGATTGGATCATCGTAAGACATGTTATTGCGAGTCAACGATTCGTGCCGAGACCAATTAGTATAGGGGTTAAGACGATTCGTGTGGTAAACATAACTTGTACATAAAATTGTTCACTTGAGTAATTATAAAATTATTTGATGGGATTATTGTAAGACATGTTATTGCGAGTCAACGAGTCGTGCTGAGTCCAATTAGTGTAGGGGTTAAGACGATTCGTGTGGTAAACATAACTTGTACCCGAAATTATTCATTTCAAATAATTCAAACTATGTCTATGTAGTTTGGAATCAAACACTAGTAATAATCTGTAACTTAGTCATAGTCATATATCCAGAGCCGGGAGGGATTGCTTTTCATCCAATTGTTTACAAATCTTATTCTTATTTGCTTATTTTATAAATTGTTTATTTACCTTAGAGTTAATTAATAGTTTTAATATTAAGTTTTAAACCAAACAATCAAACAATCATCTAGTTATCTTGTTTAAACTTTTTTATAACCACATACTCCTCATGGATACGATACCCGCTTACCCTATCTAGTATAAGGCAGTTAGGTTTATTTTTTGCCGGTACTTCGACATTGATCAAACATGTCGTGGATACCTATAAGTTCTTGTGGTAGACGCAATCAATAAGCTACAGAACCAACTAGTTTGACAATCTCGAATGGTCTTACGTATCTCGGTGAGAGCTTGCTTCTCTTGCCAAAAGGTACTACACAGTTCCAAGGCGATACTTTGAGTAGTACTTTGTCACCGACATTGAAAACTAACGGTTTTCATCGATTGTTAGCAACTTAGCATAGCTCTTCTGGCGATCTCGTGTAGTCTTTAGTCTCTCCTTGATTTGAATGATCTTGTCGGTAGTCTCCTAGACAGTCTCTGGTCCAATTAACTTGCTTTCTCCTACTTCTGCCTAAGCTATGGGCGTTCAACATTTCCTTCCATACAAAGCTTTAAATGGGCACACTTCACGCTCGAGTGGTAATTGTTGTTGTATGAGAATTTAACTAATGGTAGATGAGTATCACATTTTCCTCCAAAGATGATCACACATGCTCTAAGCATATCTTCGAATGTTTGAATGGTACGCTCACTCTGTCTATCGTTCTGTGGATGGTAGGCAGTACTTATATCCAGTTGCGTTCCTATTGCTTTTTGTATCGATTGCCAAAATCGTTATGTGAAACGAATGTCACGATCAAATATGATAGACACAGGCACACCGTCCTTGCTACGATCTCGTTGATGTACAATATTGCAAATCTCTCCATCTTGTACTCTTCATGGATAGCTAAGAAATGCGCGGATTTAGTCACTCGGTCGACAATGACCCAAATTGCGTCATGTCCGCTACTGGTTCTCGGTAAATTGGTTATGAAATCCATAGTGATCTTCTGTTAGCCTTAAAATATGTCGACTTATATGGAATTACATTAGATTTTGTAAGGCGTGACACGTAGGGACTAATAATGTCAAGCTAGGATAGTTTAAGTGTCACATGCCTATATATACCCTCTTATACTTCCATAGGAGGGTGAGGAAAACATTTGTATCTCATAAAGTATGTGTGTTTCTCCTCCTCTCAAGAAACACACACATCTTTCCTTTCTCTCTCTAAATCTAATAAATGGCTAGTTTCCTTTTCTTTCCTCCCCGACCTCCGGATCATTGCTTTGTTAGTGAATATTACATGTTAACAATTGGTAGCAGAGCCAAGGAGCATTTTGGGTTTGTGTTTAGCTTATTTTCATGGCTATTAAGCTTATTTCGAGCTTAATATTAAGCCACAAAGGTCACGGGTTTGTTTGGTTTGGCTTATCTTATCAAAAAGCTTGACATTTCTTCATTCTTCTTTGTTTATGCTTATTTAGTGATAGATATAGTAGCTTATCAACCACTCAAACAGCTTATTCGAGCTTATTTTGTTGAGTTAAGCTCTTTCGTGGTCGAAAAAGGGTGTTTGGGATAAGGCTTATTTTCGAAAAAGCATGGCACTTTCTAATGTAAAAACCCTTTTAGCTGATTGATATATGCATATCGTGGCTTATTCGTGCTTATCTTGGAGTTTATTTTTCCAAAAGTTGAGTTTTTGAAAAAAAGTACAAGTTGCGGTTTGATAGTACAAGTTGCTTTGTTAGTGAATAATTCAAATGGAGAAAATCAAATTTCTCGGTCTTGAGCAGTTTATACAATACATTCAAAGTCTTTTGCTCATGAAGAAAAGAAAAGTGTACGCCTCAGTGCGCTTTATCTCTTTATCTTGAGCATTCTTTCATAAAGTTCTCTTGCTCGGGACACAAAGTAAAATTGGTTTTTCGTTGAACATAATTTTTCAAGAATTTATCAAAAAGTTTTTCAAAATCTTTCAAAATTGTGTGTTCAACACTCTCCCTCATGAAACTTTTAAAATTCAAATCATTTTTTATAAGTGGATCAATTTTTGAGAGGGAGCATTTAAAACCAAGTTTTAATGCTTTTAGACACATACTCACATGTTTACTTTGTGTGTCTAAAACATTTCAAAATGTTTAAACAAATGAAAAATGTTAAATGTAAATTATATTTAAACACTCATTTTGTTAAAACATATACAAATTGCTCAAACTCAATTTCACATGGAATTTACAACGTCAAAATAGCTATGGATTTGGATTAAAATGACCGATGACTACGGGGTTTTTGTACGGTATCCCTTATTTGAGATTGAAGTGGGTTTCATAAAGGCGTCTACTTATTTCATCATCGAGACTTCCTTCTACTTTCTACCTCTTTTCCTTAAACTCCTCTATCGATTGATGACTTGCTTGAACGTATACCACTATGATTGAGAGTTGGGTTATCTAGTTTCCAGTAGTCAGGGTGGTTGGTTGAAGACATGGTTAACTATCACTTAAAGGAGTTACGTTTTAGTACTCAGTGTCACACACAGATGCCGATGTGGATAATTTCAAGAGGTGTTGTACTTGTTATACTTTTGATGGTGGGTATAGGGTATTAAGAGGTTTAATTCTGCACCATTCTTCAATCAACAATTGTGCAAGCTTAAGTAACAAATTTAGGGGATTTACTTCATTTTCAAGTTTGGAATATCGGGTTGTCTCCATCAGTGGTCATCAGTAATAGCCGACAAAATACATGGTTGGTAAGTTAGCCAGATAGTTAACGAATGAGATGTAATCAGCCATTCTCACGGGATCTTATTATACTATTCTAAGATAATGGTACTTCACAGCCTAAGCAAAATTTTCAAAGTTCTTGAACGACATTCATAACTTTTCAAGATTTGTGCTTATGACAAGAACTTCTCAAGTATATGAGTGTACACTACAATGATGCTTCCGAGAGTTCAAAACTACCATGGGGGAAAATGTCTACTTTGATGTTACCATGTCAACTTCTAGTGGGAAGTAGTGCATACTACTTTACTTAGTATGGTTTGTGAAGTATTCTGCATACGCGAGAAGAATGATTGTTGATTCCTTGCATGTACCCCCCGAACGAATATTCACCAAGACCTAATGACAAGTAGCAATAGCATGTAGTTGGTTTCCAGTCCAAAAAATTGCATATGATTGAGACTTAGGTTATCTAGTTTCCAATAGTCGGGGTGGTTGGTTGAAGACATGGTTAAGTATCACTTAAAGGAGTTACGTTATAGTACGCAGTGTCACACACAAATGCCAATGTGGATGATTTCAAGAGGTGTTGTACTTCTTATACTTTTGATGGTGGGTATAGGGTACTTAGAGGTTTGATTCTGCACCGTTATTCAATCAACAATTATGCAAGCTTAAGTAACAAATTTGGGGGATTTTACTTCATTTTCAAGTTTGGAATATAGGGTTGTCTCCATCAGTGGTCATCAGTAATAGTCGACAGAGTACGCCGTTGGTAAGTTAGCCAGAGAGTTAACGAATGAGATGTAATCAGCATTTCTCACATGATCTTATTATGATATTCCAAGATAATGGTACTTCATAGTCTAAGCAAAATTTTCAAAGTTCTTGAATGACATTCATAACTTTTCAAGATTTGTGCTTATGACAAGAACTTCTCGAGTATATGAGCGTACACAACAATGATGCTTCCGAGAGTTCAAAACTATCATGGAGGAAAATGTGCACTTTGATGTTACCATGTCAACTTCCAGGGGGAAGTAATGTATACTACTTTACTTAGTATAGTTTGTGAAGTATTCTGCATACGTGAGAAGAATAATTGTTGATTCCTTGCATGTACCCCCAAACGAATATTCACCAAGACCTAATGACAAGTAGCAGTAGCATGTGGTGTGGTTTTTCTTCTATAAAATTCCGCCGTGCACGTTAATGACAAATAGAAGATGGTTAAAGATACATCAAAATTTCAGAACCTGCTCAAGATAGGGATGTTGGTTTGGGGGGAAGCTGGTTCAAAAACTTCGCTAAAAAGGAGTCTATGAAGAAAGCTTTTCAAGATATGCTGCATGGATTAGGGGAAGTTAATCCAACTCATGCATATTACAATGGTTCCTAAAATAGGTAAAGACATAGAAGATCCAAGCTAGAGTACAAGTTTCAATACCAGGAAAACTTAGAAGACATCTTCAGCTTTGGAAGTGCTTTCAAAGACTTAATTTGACTGTAATTGTACTTGTTAGGAACAGTGTAAGTAATTCCGTATGTCCCCATATTGGGGGAAGACTGTTAGCCTTAAAATATGTCGACTTATATGGAATTACATTAGATATTGTAAGGCGTGGCACGTAGGGACTAATAATGTCAAGCTAGGATAGTTTAAGTGTCACACGCCTATATATACCCTCCTATACATCCATAGGAGGGTGAGGAAAACATTTTTATCTCATAAAGTGTGTGTGTTTCTCCTTCTCCTCTCTAGAAACACAAACATCTTTCCTTTCTCTCAAAATCTAATAAATGGCTAGTTTCCTTTTCTTTCCTCCCTGACCTTCGGATCGTTGGTTTGTTAGTGAATATTACATGTTATCATCTTCTCCCACTTCAACCTGAGAATCTCTGGCTGTTGAAGCAATCCTGATGGTTTCTGGTGTTTTGATTTGATTTAGAGCAAGTCAAACACTTGCTAACATACAAAGCAATATCCTTCTTCATTTTAGGCCACCAGTATAAGTCTAGTAGATCATAGTACATTTTGTCTGCTCTAGGATGTATATAATACTTTGTAGTATAAGCTTCTTCCATGATCAAAGTTCTTAAACTGCCATAGGCTGCCACCCAAATTCATTTAACGAAATACAATCCGCCATCTTCTATCTTTTCAAACTACTTCTCTAATCCTTGTAACATTCCTGTTGGAGTATTGACGTCATTGGAAGCTTCACTCTGTGCTTCCAGTATCCTAGCCTTGATGCTAGAGTGGATTATCATGCTCAAAGCTCTAACTCGTCCCAGTTTCATCCATTCTTTTCTACTCAATGCATTAACTAATACGTTCGCCTTTCTAGGATGGTAGCGAATCTCGCTGTCATAATCGCTAAAAAGTTCTATCCATCGTCTCCTAGAGTTGGACGCAGTAGTAATTGCTCTTAAAATGTGGAGACTGTTAGGTTTATGAAAAGTGTCGATTATGTGGTTTTATTATATTTTGTTATTAGACTTTATTTTGTTTAGTTTAATATAGCTTGTAATAAGGTTTATTATGCTTTAAGTAAGAAATAACATAATAACCAAAGTCTAGGGACTAGTATTGTCAAGTTAGGAAAATAAGGAAGGGAAGCCTCCCTCCCATTGCCTATAAATAGCCCTTTAATCTTTATTAGAGGGTGATGCTCTTGTAACTAACTCTCATTTTCCCTCCTTAATAAGATTTGAATTTTCCCTTCACTTGCTCTCATTCTCTCTAATCTTACATGTTGATATGATTGATTCAAGATTCATGTGACCTATCAAGTGGTATCAATCGCCAATAGAGAAGTAAAGTGCTTGATTTGTGCGTGTTTTTGTTCGACCGAGAATCAAGAATTGATGATTTCGGAATTCGGTAGGTGCTATTGAGGTGTCGAGACTGTTTCCAATAGATTTTTTACCTTTTGCACACATATTCTTTCTGTTTTAAAATGAGCTTACATTCACTTCCATTCCTTTGATCATTTAATTCTAAGTATTTGTTTCCAAGTGATCCAAGCTTAGATCCTCAAGCGCAAGAGAAGAATACTTCCTACCATCAAGTTACGAAGTATTATAGCTTAGTTCGTGTTCTCGTAATGTAGTTACGATTGTGTTATAAGTTGTAAATCATTTGTACATCTTGTGTAATTGTGTGTAATAGTTAGATCGTGGTGATTATAGAGAGTATAGTTAGATCATGGTGATCGTAAAGAGGATAGTTAGATCGGGGTGATCGTGTTAGTGCTTAGTTGAAGTGATCTTGTGTTAGTGCGGTTAGTATTTTAGTCCTCAAAATACAAAGTGTGTGGTAGATTGGTTCTAGCTAAGATTAGAACTCAACATTTGGCTTAGTGTCAGAAATTGGTGTAAGCTACTTGTGTACGGGTTTTTCCGTCTAAAGGGAGTTTGTTGACATAGTGAAGAGAACTCTCGAGTTGGGTACTCGAGGAGTGGAGTAGGGCGAAGAGGAGCTTCGTTACCGAACCACTATAAATCCTTGTGTTGTGGTTTGATCTTTCTAACTCTTATCTCTTGCATTGCATACTTATTTATCTTGTTATCATTCATTTACTTAGTTAAATTGTTCATATTGTTTGTACATTGAGATCACATAAACTCGAATCAAAGTTTTTATAAACAAACGATACACTAAATTAAAAAGCGGTAAACTACTCAACCCCCCTTCTAGTTTTCCACAATTGGTATCAGAAGCCACGTCAAACAAGATTTTTAAAATAAATTTTATTTTAAAACTTGAATTGATCTATGGAATCGAAAAAATATTTAGAAGGGCAATCTATGCAAAGACCACCACTATTTGAAAGTGATGGATTTCTTTATTGGAAAAAGAGATTCAAAACTTATGTGAAATCAAAAGATCTAGATCTTTGGCATGTTATTACCTATGGTGATTTTCCTCCCATTTAAAATAATCCTGAAACTAAAAAGGATGAAATTGTACCATTTGACAAACAAAGCGACGATCTTAAAAAGAAACTTGCTAAAAATAATGAAGCTAAAATGATACTTCCTCCGTCCCATTTTTATTGTCATGTTTCCTTTTTGGGATGTCTCAGTTTAATTGTCCACTACTAAAAATAGTATCCTTGTTTGAAATTATTATTACAAACTTTAAAGAAAAGACTTTAATTAATTAGATAAGGGTAAATATGTCATTATGTCAAAAAGTAAGAAAGAGAAAGCAAAAATAAATGTATTTTTCTTAAATTGTGTGTTTTTTGTCGATGAATAATAATTTTAGGACGGAGGGAGTAATTTATAATGCTTTGCCACGAAAAGAATATGAAAGAATTTGTTATAACAAGATTCACCTTATTAACAACGATCCGGAGGTATGGTAAAATGGAAAAGATGAGTAGCCATTGTATTAGAGAGAAAAGGGAAAAGATATGAGAAGTTGTATGTGTGGTTGAGAGAAAACACACACACTTATACTTTACAAAAGTGAGCTTCACCCCTCCATGGAAGTATGGAGGAGGTATTTATAGTCCTAGTGACACACAACTATCGTAGCTTGTCATTATTAGTTCCTATGTGTCACGCTATAAATAAACTAATGTAATTCCGTGTTTGTCATCATATTTTAAGGCTAGCAATTTTCCCCCAATATGTGGACACAAATGGAATTACTTACAATGTTCCTAACAAGTACAAATACAATTAAATAAAGTCTTCCAAAGCGCTTCCACAGCTAAAGTTGTCTTGAGAGTTCTCTTGGTCTTGAAACTTGTATTCCAGCTTGGATCTTCATTGTCTTTACTTGTACAGGAACCATTGTAGTATGCATGAGTTGGATTAACTCCCCCCCAATTCATACAGCATGTCTTGAAAAGCTTTCTTCATAGACTCCTTTTTGGCGAAGTTTCTGAATCAGCTTCCCCCCAAACCAATATAACTATCTTAAGCAGATTCTAAAACTTTGATGTAGCTTAAACAATCTTTTACTTGTCATTGACGTGCACAGTGGAAATTTGTAGAAGTCAAACCACACCAACGACCACTGCTTCTTGTCATTAGGGCTTGGTGAATATTCGTTCGGGGGTGCATGCGAGAAATCATCAACAATTCTTCTCACGTATGCAGAATACTTCATAAACCATACTTGGTAAAGTAGTATACACTACTTCCCCTTGGAAGTTGACATGGTAACATCAAAGTCAACTAAGTCCCGGATGTACACATTTTCCCCCATGATGGTTGCGAACTCTCGGAATCATCATTGTCGTGTACGTCCATATACTCGAGAAGTTCTTGTCATAAGCACAAATCTTGATATACAAAAAAATCATTACCCTCTTGACTTCACAAACCGTAGAGGAACTGAAGCAAGAATCAAGAACACTTGGTATAATCAAGGTCTTGTAAATGAATGTCATCGAAGAACTTTGAAGATTTTGCTTAGACTGTGAAGTATCTTTGTCTTGGATTAGCACAAAAATACCCGTGAGAAGTGCTGATTACATCTTAACCTTTAAACTCTCTGGCTAACTTACCAACCTCGTATTCTGTAGGCTATTGTCGTGATCACTTGGTGAAGTAAACCCGATATACCAAACTTGAAACTGAAGAAAAATCCCCCCAATTTGTTACTTAATCTTGCACTATTGTTGATTGAAGAACGGTGCAGAAGAAAATCTGTAAGTACCTTATACCCAACATCAAAAGTATAAGAAGTACAACACCTCTTGAAATTATCCACATCGACATCTGCGTGTGACACTGAGTACTACAACGTAACTCCTTTAAGTGATAGTTGTCCAGGTCTTCATCCAACCACCCCTTGACTTCTGGAAACTAGATAATCCAAGTCTCAATCATAACTGTTTACGTTCAAGCAAGTCATCAATCGATAGAAAATAGAAGAAAGTCACGATGATGAAATAAGTAGACGCCTTTGTGAAATCCTACTTCAATCTCAAATAAGGGATACCAAACCAACTTCGTAATCACTTGTCATCGTAATCTGAATCTTTAGCCGTTTTGTCATTTAAGTGAATCTTTTCAGGATCGTTTTAGTCCTATCATCTTCCTTATATTCCATTTTTAAGATTCTGAAACAAAACAATGCCAAGTGAGTTACCTTTGATCAATGAATTATTCAATATAAAATTGGATTTGAAAAGTTGTTTCTGTTCATAAAATAGAACAGTAAAAGGGCAAGCATGTTTTATACATCAAAGGAAGAGATAGCTCTTAATGATTTTTGTCAAGATCAAGTTAAACCACTTCTTAATGAATGACTGGGATTACTTGTATAGCTTTCCGAATCATTCAAAGGGATATAAACGAAATAAAGATACTTTGACAAAAATGATTTTATCTTGATGAGATTTGATAAGGCAAAAAAGATTTGTTGAAGATCAACTTTTGGAAGTATCACACAAACATGATATTGAGCTAGTGTGTTGTTAAACCATGAATGTGTATGATAAGTCTTACATGAATGAACTGAACAAGTCAAAAGAATCTTAGAGATTCAAGAGGGTTTGAAAGTAAGAATAAAAATTCTTAAGAAAGATGTTCAAAGATGGCAAAAACAAAGTGTTTATTTTGAGTTAAAATTGCAACATGAAAAAGAAAAACATAAATGGGATTCTTTGAAGAATAAAAACTCAAAACCACGTGATTTCTCTTGGATTTCTAGAATACAGAAACATATAGGATGAAAACGTTCCTTTGTATTTTAAAGTACAATCCTTGATAAAAAAAAACAAGATAAAGCCAAAATGGATAATAAAAAAGCTTTTGATTCATCAAAAAGACACGGTCTCAAACTCAAACGAAATGGATGATCAATTGCTCATGTCTCTAGAAAACTTATGCATATGGTGCTATCCGTGCTGAGAATTCAGAATCTTTTAGCACCATACTGAGTTGAAAGCTTAGAATGAAAATGGGCGAAAATGTAATCTTGTGAATACTAAGTTTTGACAGACACATGGTTTACTCAATCTTTTCTTTTGTCACACCCTTAAATAAAAATGCTTCTCAAAAGCAGACGTAATTTTAAAAACAAAAGAACACATGTTGAGATCAAAACCACATTTTACATACTTCACAATAATAAACAATCAGGGACACATCAACACACAAATGACATAACCCTGTAATTACAGAGTTTTGTCACACAACAAGAATCACAACAAACAAGACTAAGAATGTGTTATCTTCTATAGGAATAATGCAACATCTAGTGGTGAAACGACCAAAGATAGAGATTGCACATGTCAAGAACAGTGTCTTAATGTCACTAAGAATAAACAAAGAAAGAAGCAGTTTTATGTAGAAAAATAAGCAACAGATAATACATTTTCTAAGATGTGTCAAACAAGGAGAATGTAATGATGTTCTGTTGTATAATGCTCTAAAGCGAAAACTTTGTTATGTGTTCTTGTATGAAAAGTGTGATTATTCTTATCATGATAAATGTGATTGCTGAGCATAAAATTGAATGTGCATTTCGATATGCTCGTAGAACCTTCTCGGTAATACTAGGATACCAAAATCTTCTAAAACACATCTGTACTCCTAAGACTAGGTTTACTGAGAAAGCCCGGACACAATCTAAGACTTAGATACTACTTCTGAAGCTTCCAAATCTAAGATTGACAAGCAAGGCATCAAAACTAGAGATAAGGTTTCTAGTGCTAAGAAAAAAACCAGAAACCATGCGTGATAAACATTAAGCCCATTCAAGCTAAACAATAATTCGGACAAGTAGTTTATGGCAAAAAATGTGTTGAATCACAACCAAATGGTTATGTAACACTTTAACACAAAGCCACATGCTCATACTAATCCTTCGAATACGAAACCACTGGTTTCAGTTAAGGAGATGATAGTTAAATTGCCCAGTTGTCCATGTGTTGTTTCTTCTTGAGTTGCAGGTAGTCCAAATCGTTTTATGGGTTGTTGACAATGGTTGTTCAAAGCATATGACGGGTGATCGTTCACTATTGAGAAACTTCGTTGAAAAGTTCATGGGAACCGTTCGCTTTGGAAATGACAACTTTGCAGCTATAAACAGCTATGGGTGATAAAATACATGACAATAATACTATTTGTCAAGTATATTATTATAGAAGGTCTTGGACACAATCTCTTTAGTGTTGGACAATTTTGTAATGGAGATTTGGAAGTGGATTTTCGTTCTAATACATGTTATGTTCGAAATCTGGAAGGAGATGATTTGCTCACAGGCGGACGCGATTCAAATTTATATACTATCTTCATTTCAAACATGGCTGCTTCTTCACCCATTTGTCTAATGTCCAAAGCAACTTCAACAAAGTCATGGTTATGGCATCGACGACTGTCACATCTTAATATGTGCTCCAAAACGATCTTACCAAAACTTGACCTGGTGATGATGTTTACCAAAAGTTCAAATATGGAAAAAGATCATCTTTGTTCTGGCTTGTGAAAGGGAAAAAGCAAGAAAAGCTTCTCATCCACCTAAATTGATTCCAAGTGATTACTCCAAATTAGAATTACTTCATATGGATTTGTGCGGTCCAATGAGAGTGCTTCGGTCAATGGAAAAAAGTATATTCTTGTGATAGTGGATGATTTTTCTAGATTCGCGTGGGTTTATTTTCTTCGTTGAAAAACCGAGAAACACTCCCAGAGATCAACAAGAAAATCATTGCCCAAATGCTCAATAGAATTACGGAAAGCCAAGTTTGCAAGATTCAGAACTGATAATGGCACTGAATTCAAGAATCCAACTCTCAAAGCTTATTATGAAAAGTTAGGTATTATGCAACATATTTCAATTGCTCGCACACCTCAGCAAAATGGTGTAGTAGAATGACGTAATCGTACTCTGGTTGAGGCTGCTCACACAATGCTTATTTTTTCAAGGTTACCTGAATTTCTTTAGGCTGAAGTAGTTGCTACAGCATGTTTTACTCAAAACCGGTCAATCATCAACACACGACACACGGAAAATAAAAACACCTATTACTGTTACGTGGACGAAAGCCAAATGTTGAGTATTTTTTAAGTGTTTGGCTCATTGTGTTATCCGACAAATGAACCGTGAAGATCTAAGGAAAAGGAAACCTAACAGACATTGGGGTTTTTATTGGTTATTCGGAAACATCAAGAGGTTTTCGAATCTATAACCGTCGCACCAAAAGGATTATGGAGACTATTCATGTCAAGTTTGATGAGCTTACAGCAATAGCTTCTGAACACGATTGTTTAGAACCTGAACTTCAACGGTTTAATAATCAAAATTCATCAGATGACTTAATGAATACTCCTTCAAAAGAGGATTTGGATAATTTGTTTGGTCTAATGTTTGAAGATTATTTTGAGCAGAAATCTTCTGATACTACCATCAATTCTGCTGCATAACCGACTCACAATCAAGAAGACTCACCTTCTACATCTTCAATCATTGTAGACACACATGAGGCTCTTCTTGTTGTCACAACATCTGACGAACAAACTTCTTTAATCTCTTTACAAGAGGTCAGAAAATTCACTCAAGAATCTGTTTATTTTGATGGTAAATACACAGTTTGTTCCATATGAATTCTCTGAATCATAGGAAATTGAGTCACTACAATGAATCTCGAATCATCAAAGTGTGCAGATGTTCCATCAATTACAACCACGACTAATATTTGGACAAAAGATCATCCTCGTAGACAAGTTATTGGTGACGCCACAACTGTTTATGACTCAACAACGGCTACATAACCCGATTTCTGATGTTTGCATGTACATTAACCGTAGCACTTTTGAACCAAAGACATCAAGAAGCTATGGCCGATCATAGTTGATTTAAAAAAAAAAAAAAGATAAAAAAAAAGCGAAATAAAGAGTCCATGCAAGAATTAGTTGAATAAATTTAAAAGACTTCAAGTTTGGGAATTTGGTTCCACTGACCAGAAGGAAAGAATGTCATTGCTCTCAAATGGCTTTTGGAAGAATAAATGTGATGCATATATATTGGTGGTTCGAAACAAAACTCGTCTTGGGGATAAAGGTTATAAGCAAAAAGAAGGCATTGATTTTGAGGAGTCATTTGGCCCTGTTTGCTCGTCTTGAGGCTAGTCGAATGTTCATTGCTTTGCTGCTATATGAATACACTATCTTTCAAATGGATGTAAAAAAACGGCTTTTCACATGGTCCTTTGAAAGAAAAGTTTTTTGTCAGCCCAACTTGAAGGGTTTATTGATTCTGAATTTCTAAATCACGTCTACAGGTTGAAAAAAGCTCTATACGGTCTTAAGCAAGCACCTTGTGCATGGTATGACAAACTGTCTTCTTTTCTAATTGAACACGGGTTCAATAAAGGTATAATTGACCCAACTTTGTTTACTAGACGTCACGGGGGAGACATATTACTTGTTCAAGTATATGTTGATGACATTATTTTTGATCAACAAATCCAGATTTTTCAAAAGATGCAAACTTAATGAAAAACAATTTTAAAATGTCGATGATGGTGAACTAAAGTTTCTTTCTTGGACTTCAGTTCATCAATCTCCCTCATATCATAAGTTAGTCACTAATATTCAATACAATTGTTTAAGATACAAGGTCCTAGATGAATGTGTCTCCATGAGCACACCTATGGCAACAGAGAGACTGGATGCTGATTTACAAGGCACTCCTACTAACCAAACGACTTATCGTCGTATGATAGGAGGGCTTATGTATCTAACCCAGTCCACCAGACATAGCCTTTGCTACATTTGTGATGTGTACGTTATCAAGCATGACTAACGTCAACACCTCAAAGAGTCAAACGGATCTTCCGGACCGACAGACTGTCCAATAACAAATGGGCCTATGGTTCCGAAGAATTCTGTTTGAACTAATTCCTATTCAGATGCGGACCTGCAGTTTTAAAGATAGTGTAAAAGCACATCAGAGGATTGCAATTTTTAGGTGGAAAGCCATGATTAGATTTAAAGGAAACAAGATTGTACTGCGATGTCTACTGCAGAAGCTGAATATGTTTTTTTCATTGTCCTGCATGATATGCTCAAGTGATATGGAGCTACTCAACTGCCTTGACTAGGATTTAAATAACAATCGGATCCGATGTATTGTGATCCAAGAGTGCCATTCTATTTCATGCTATCCAATCCAACATTCTAATACAAAGCCATGACATCAGTATCATTTTATAAAGAACACGAGAGTGCGTGCGTGTAACTGTTTAAATTTACTTTGTCGTACAAATACAAACTAGCGGATCTATTTACTAAGGCGCTTCCAAAAGAATGCTTTGAGTATCTAGTTCATCGCATTGGTATGAGATGTATGACTCCAACTCAGTTGGAAAGTCTGACAAAGTTATCTTCGTAAAAAGATCATACATCACAATCATGTACATAAATATTTCAAAAATAACAAAAAGATTTGACACATTTTTCTTATTAAAAAAAAACAAAAAAAACAACAACATAATTTAAAAGAATTACAATCTTCATGATTCCAAGTTTCTTATTAAAACCTTTTACATTGCAAAATACGGAATCATGATCCAAGGGGGAGTTCTTACAATTTTCATTCACAAACATCTTTTTGATAATAAACTCTCATGATGACTAAAATTGGAAATGTTATATTTTCGAGGGGGAGTTTTAGTTGAAAAAGTAACAAATTTTCATTTTCGGACTATGAATTTTACATAATTGTTATTTCAATAGGGAGTGTTTGAAAAGATTCATTGTTTAAGGGGGAGTTTTTGTAAATTCACAAACAAAAAATCGTAAATACTAAGTACAGGGACTCAATGTGACAATTTTTAAACAGTTTTTGGTAAAAGTTAAGTACAGGGACTGAAAATGTCAATTTTCCAAACTGTTTTAGGTGGCTATATAAAGGATTTTAATTTCGTTATTTTTACTTATCTTTTTTTACCGAAACCTTCTTACCGAGTTTGAGTAGAAATTTTGTTTTACGCTATCTGAATTCATTACAAACGATGTAATTTCACTTCTTACTTAAAAACCGTACGTGATATATATGTTTTAGGTTGTTTTTAGTAATTTGGGATACTGAGTTTGAACTCGGTAAAGATGAGGTTTCCGAGTTTCTGTTATGAGATAATGTTTGTACCTTTTGATATTTGCTCATAATCTTATGCAAAGATTTAGTGTAAAAAGGACTTAAGTCCATAAAATGATCATACATGGTGAGGATTGAATTTTGATTAAACTCGTAGGTAACATTTACCGAATCTATTATTTTACCTGATTTTAGTTTCATGTGCACAGGTTACCGAGTTTTAGGCTAAAGATTTAGTGTCAATGATAATGAAACCAATAAAAAGTTTAAAATTGTCAAAATTCGTAAGGTCAACCTGGTCAACTCTGTAGTCAACAACAGTCAGAACTCAGTAGAGGCTAATGGTGAAAAATCATTTAATTGTTTGGGTTTTGTGAAAATGTTTGTATATGTAATAATGTTGTTGCTTCATGATTGTAAGCTATTGTGTGAAATGTCTGGGAAAAACAAAACGATCAATTACTATGTGCTGAAAATCTTACAAATAATTTTTGCAAAGAACAAGTTTTCATGAATTATAGCTATGGATCAGATATGTCTATTCGTAATTGTTTAAGTTGGACTAATCATGTCCGGTTTCGACCGTTTCTGCATTGAGACGAATGAGGAAGTGAGTGACTTAGTGTCCATTCAATTATTGAATTAGATGTGGTTTTGATTCATGGTTTAGGTTTTCATAATCAAGTGAAAGACTCAATAGTTTATAAATTAAATATGTTAATTTCAAATCTCATTGTTAAGTGGACTAAGTCATGTCCGGACTAGAGCCGTTTTTTGCAATGACAGAATGAGGATTAGTGACTTAATGTCCCATTCAGTTGGGTTTTGATTACATTATCAATATTATCAACATCATGAAAAGTTTTGTATACATGATTTTTTGAAAAGTTCTCAAATCTGTTTATTGTGTCAAAATGATACTCTTTCTTAAAACAATTTTAAGAATGTGAAGGATTTCTCTTGAATTTTCATAACTGTTGTCTGAATCAAATCAAAGAGAAACCTTCATCCGTTCTGAGAGAGTATCATTGTCACAAAGAATTCGTGGTGAGTGATATTCTAAAAACAGACAGAGAGAGCTAAATCCATACGCGAAAAAGCAAATCAAAAGTATGTACGAAAGAAATGCCAGAACCACAAAAAATTGGTACATAAACAGAAATAATTCGAAATAAAGCGTATTAACATGTGCTAGAAAAAGCAAGAACGAGCACATTAGAAGACAAACTAATCAAAAATACGTTCAAAAAGAATTGCCCATAACATATAAAAACAGACAGAGATGAAAAAAATACAAAATGTCAAAAGAATTATTTGATCCTACACCTCAATGATTCATTCAGTTACATCAAGGCACAACAACAACATGCAGCTGTGTATCCATCCAGATAACTGTGTCCTACAAACAAGCGATATGAACTTATGGAAGCAAATAAAAAAAAGAAGGTTTGACTTGACGCATGTGCAATGTCCATCAGAGAGCAATTTCTAATGAATATAATTAAGAATCATCTGTTCTGTTACATTCACATTGCAGCTCAGATCTGTACCTTGGAATAATTTGCACAGTTTCGCATACATTGAAAGAAGATGGATCAACGCATCAACTCAAGTTTTTGCTGATAGTAAAAGAGCATCCACCCTTACTCTGATGACTTCAAAACAATCTTTATCTCCATAAGCAAACGATAACAATCATGCTTCGTTTGTGCCACCCCATCATTCTTTGATATGGTTCAATTTTACAAACAAGTTTTGGGATTTATAATGGAACTCAAGACGTTTCAAAGTTCAAATACCTGGTCTTCTACATAGCCTTGGCATACTATGCAAATTATTCTCAAAGTGCTTGAGTTCTACACGTTACGGGATGGACCAACCGCCATTGCAGATAATGCAAATTAGGTTATACTGCTAATGTCAATAACTCATGTGGATTATGCGATTAAATGTGTGACACAATTTACTATTCGCCTTCATCATCCTATCACTCGATCCCATACCCCAAGATTTACGAAAACCCCCCCCAAATCAACAATTCCATATAATGACTATCTTTCCTGACATTTCAAGACGTGCTCGAGATGCTTATCACAATCTTCAAGATGATGATATTATGAAGAATATCTTCAATTCAGGAAGAAACAAGAACAAGGTTGGGATGTCGGAAACCAGCATGGTGAACACATATGAGATGAAAGCTTACTGAGCAATATAAAGTGTATGTAGAGTATTTGGGATAGATTTTCCTCTGACTCAGTCACAGTCGACTAAGTCTACCTAGGGAATGCATAGGACACCTAGCGCCCCTAGGTCACCTAACTCTACTACAGAGACAACTGAGTCAAGTGTTCCAAAACGATCAACTATGATCCGTTTTCGATTACCATTAAGGTAATCTGCATGACTAACACCACCTGTTCTAGTGCCATCAGCAGAAAAAGCTAATGAGATGATTTTACAAGACATGATTAAATAAGTCTTGCTGAGCACAAGAGTCGTGAAGAACAAGAAGCAAGAGAAAATGTGGCACTGGTATATGAGCACTTGGCAGCTAAGGAGATTGAGAAGCTTGTTGAAGATCATGAGAATGTTGATGATAGTCACCCCCTAGGCATGATGACACATCTATTCCTGGCACTAGTTAGAGGCCCAGGAGTGATAAGGTAAAGTCGAGTAGAGAATGTTTTCAGGAAAAGGAGGAAGAGACTACAAAGAAAATGAAGGTGGAACCAGATAAAGATATTCCAATGGTAGATGTTACCAATATTGTTATACCTGTAAATGTTGATGATGAAGAAGATGAAATAACTGATGAAGTGTTTAAATTAAGGAGAAGGGTGAAAAGGAAGAATGTAGAGGAGAACTATATTTCACCAATTCCCTCACCAACTAGATCACCTAGGAATCTCTCTACTCTCGTATCTTCAGATACTGAGAAACTTCAGGAATTGACTGTTACTCAACCTACACCATCATCAGGTTAATCTGCACCAAAGTTAACAAAAACCAATCGTCTTCTATCATTGATCAAGGCAAAACCCAATCGATTCAAAGGATACAAGAGTTTCTTTCATGAATTACAGGGACGATATGGTTACTTATTTGCACATCTCAAGAAAAATGTTCATGCCACAGACATCAAGTGATCAACTTGCTGATAATCTTCATGATGTCATGATGGAAACGCTATCCTCGTTGGTGAAAGAGAAGTAATGGAGCAAGTTAAGAAGGAAGTTCCTGCGCAAGTTCGAGATCAAGTTCCTGTGTATCTTGAGGAAGGGTTGATTCTGGAAAGGAAAACCACTAAAGAAGAGACGAAAAGATTAATCTCTAAAGCTATCTTGCAAGAACGTGGGCGTATGCAGGCACAGGTATCATCACAGATTCAAAATGCAATTGACAATGCTATTCCTTCTTTAGTTGATGCATCTGTACGAACAGTTTATATTTCGTGTCATATTCTTCATGTCTCATACGGCACAAGTTCAATCATCCCTGTTCCAGAACAACATTATCAATTGAACTTGCTATGAAAGCAAATCATCTGTTACAACAATAAAAAAAAAAAAAAAAAAAAAAGGAACATAGCAATCTGGTTGGCTCTCCAAAAAGTTTTGAGAAGACTCAGGTACCCCCCCGCACGGCCCCCCCACACGGTTGACCACCCACCACAGTGAGGGGGAGGTTAAAGGTTCAAAAATCAATAGGGGGTATTTTAGGAGGTTTGAGAGAATGAGATTAATTTATTTGTGAAGATGTTGGTTGATATTAAGTGTGGGAATTATGCTTAAAGATTTGAATTATGTTTTGTTGATTTGTAATTTTAATGAGGAAAATGTATTAGTTTTGTTTGTTAATGTAAGTATTATAATTAATATTTAATTTTGTTGTGGTTTTAGGTAGTGTAGGTGAGAGTGGTGTTTGTGTAAATAGTAATTGTTAAAAATGACATCATGGTAGTGATATCTTGTGACAATTGATGAAGCTAAGTTTGAAAAGATGCGGATGAGATGCTAAGAACAAAGATGGACTTCAGGATTGAACATAAGTAGCACATGATCAGATGAAGAATTTCTTGGCAAGTCGACATTGTTTGGGAAAGCAAAAAGGAAATTCTTTCTCTTCACACTACGAAAAATTACACCATTAGTTCAAAGCTGTCAAGAGGATCCTGAACTCTAGCCTATCTCTGATCAACCAAGACCTTTTGTAACTTGAGAAAGAAATTCAGTCCCTGAGAAGATCGTTTTGTCACTTCATAATTACAGCAATGTCTCAATGATGATGATTTGGAAGAACGGACTTCCAGATGGGTAAAAGTGTAAAAAGAATTGTAATCTATGCAAGATATGTGTTGAAAAAACTGGAAGAATCCGTCATAGCGAAGATCTTCTACATAAGAGCGACAGAAAGAAACCCTGGACGACCGAAGGAAGAGATCAATTCCAAACTCTAAGATCGTTCAAGTCATCAAGACATATTGGGAACTTGGTCATGACAAAGTTTATCACAGAGATTGTGGAAGAAGAGCTAATGAAATGCATATGCAATAACCAGCCAGATCACAAGAACCTTAATAAATGACATTGAAGACATGTATCTGCTGATCGTGAATAACAAGGTACCTGATTATGCTAATATAGGATTGCTATGGTCTCTATCAGTGTTCATCAGGAGTTCAGTGATTTGGGAAAGAGTGTATGATTTTTAACTTGGAATCGAAAGCTATCAACAGAAGATTAATCTCATGCAACCAACATTTCATTCCCAGAATTAAAGAATATGATAGTTTTCTACATTAGCAACTGTCCAGAGAAGTACCAAGTGAAGTATGCTTCGTGCACGCTTCTGAACAGTGCATTGACTTAGTGGAACTCCCACAAGAAAACGATTGGGAATGAGGCCGCTTATGCCATGAGTTGGACAGAACTTATGAAATTGATGACTGAGGTGTATTGTCTAAGGAACGAGATTCAGAAAATGGAAACTGAATTGTGGAATCTGACCGTGAAAGGTAACGACTTGACTGTCTACACTCAAAGGTTCCAGGAGTTGATTTTGTTGTGTACTAGAATGGTCCCTAACGAAGAGGACATAGTGGACAGATTTATTGGAGGGTTTTAGGTTTATGAAAAGTGTCGATTATGTGGTTTTATTATATTTTGTTATTAGACTTTATTTTGTTTAGTTTAATATAGCTTGTAATAAGGTTTATTATGCTTTAAGTAAGAAATAACATAATAACCAAAGTCTAGGGACTAGTATTGACAAGTTAGGAAAATAAGGAAGGGAAGCCTCCCTCCCATTGCCTATAAATAGCCCTCTAATCTTCATTAGAGGGTGATGCTCTTGTAACCAACTCTCATTTTCCCTCCATAATAAGATTTGAATTTTCCCTTCACTTGCTCTCATTCTCTCTAATCTTACATGTTGATATGATTGATTCAAGATTCAAGTGACCTATCAAGTGGTATCAATCGCCAATAGAGAAGTAGAGTGCTTGATTTGTGCGTGTTTTTGTTCGACCGAGAATCAAGAATTGATGATTTCGGAATTCGGTAGGTGCTATTGAGGTGTCGAGATTGATTTTGGCTGTGATTTCGAGTTTTTGGACGTTATAGTGTTCTCGGAAGTGTTCATTTCATTCTCGGAAAGGTGGTTTTGATTTTCGGTTGAAGCTTTGCATTCTCGGTAGAGTGGTTTTGAGTTTCGGAAGATTTTTTCTTGTAAATTTAGCAATTTCAGTACGAAACATCAGTGTAATAGATATATTCGATCTTTTGGTTCTATCAAAAGTCGTTTATTAGGAATTCGGTATTAAACTCGGTTTTATCGAGTTTGTTAAGTTCACAAATTCGGTTCCATCGAATTTGTGATATAGGGAATTTTACGAAGTATAAACTCGGTAATAAGCTTTACAAGTCATTTTACACTTTCATTTCACGGTTTTATCGTGTTTTGAAGTGTTAAAATCGGTTTTTCAAGATTTACTAAACTCGGCAATCAAATTCGGTTTCATCGAATTTGAGTTTTTAGAACAATTGGATTATCTAGTCATCATAAAATTCGGTTTCATCGAATTTGTGGTTATTAATAATTCATAACTGTTGGATTTTAACAATTTAGGCTTACCGAGTTTATAGTGAATAGTGTTACCGAATTTGAGTAGTTTGCAGTTTACCGAGTTTAGTATTTGAAGATTTCCGAGTTTGATAGTGTACTGTTCGAGAAGGGTATTCGTTTTCAGATTACTTGTTGTCCGTGAACAGTGTTACCGAATTTGACTACTGTTACCGAGTTTGGATATTTTCTCACAAATCTCACTCATATTCGTCTAAAAAGATCCAATCTTTGAATCTTAAGACATGTCGACATCCAAAACATACCAACAATCCCTTGCTGAAGCCGGTTCTGAGACTAGGCCACCCATGCTTGAAAGGGGTAGTTACATACCTTGGGCGAGTAGATTCAAACGATTTCTTAATCGCAAGAGGGAAAACCGGAAGTGGCTTCTCAAAGCACTAGAAGATGGCCCTTATGTGTTTAGGAACATCACACCTACAGGTTCAATAATACCAAGGTTGCAAGAAGTAGAGGATCTTCAAGGAGATGACTTATTGTACTATGATGCGGAAATGGAACTCACGAATATGATTCTTCTTTCTATTCCTAATGAGATTTACAATTCTGTGGATTCTTGTAAGACGGCCAAGGAAATGTGGGATCGTGTTGAACGTTTGATGAGGGGAACTATACAAAACCAAGTTGACAGAGAAACGCGGTTTACAAATGAATTTGATCAATTTGTTGCTGAACCAGGAGAGTCACTAGTTTTAGTCTACAATCGTTTTGCTTAGTTAATGAATGATTTGGAACGAAACAACATGAAGTTTCCAACTGTTTCAGTTAACACAAAGTTTTTGAATAGTTTGCAACCGGAATGGTTGAAATATGTGACTCAAGTTCGTTTGGCTAAGCGATTGACAGTTGATTCGTTCGATGATCTTTTTGATTATCTTTCGCAATTTGAGAAATTGGTTAATGCTTCAAGGGCAAAGAAGTTAGAAAAGTCTCATGATCCTTTGGCTCTAGTAGCACACACGGGTTCATCTTCCAGAAACACCTCTTCTTATTATGTGACACATCCTTCATCTGTAGTTGATTATGATGAAGAGTATGAGCAGGATGATGTTCACAACCATTCTGAAGATCCCCTAGCATCTGCTATGTTGTTACTTGCCAAAGCCATTACTCAAAATTTCTCTAATCCAACAAACAATCGTCTTCGTGCTTCGTCTAATACCAGAAATCAAGCAGTCGTTCAAGGTGACAGGGTGAATATTCAAAGCAGAAATTCTGGTAATGTTGGAAGAAATAATAGACGAGCTTATGTTCAAGAAGAAGTTGTTGAGGGAATGAATGCTACAAATGAGACTGCAAATGTTCAAAGGATTGTTCGAACTCTGACTCCATGCAATACTTCAACGGGTCAATGCTATAACTGCGGTGAAAAAGGACATTATGCTAGGAATTGTCCCAAGCCACGGGTTTGTGATTCAAAGTATTTCATGGAGCAAATGTTGTTGGCAAAACAGGATGAAGCCGGTGTAATTCTTACAGATGAGCAAAATGATTTTCTCTTTATTGATGCTTCAAGGATGGAAGAAATTAAAGAACTTAGTGTAAACATATGCTTAATGGCCAGAATTCAACTAGCCGATCAAAATTCTGATGATGAGCCAAGCTATGAGTCTGCATTTATAAGTGAGGTACAATCTTCATCCATCATTGAGAATGATGAACAAATGTATCCAACTCATACTAACATTATTAATAGTACCATTGATGATGATCAAATTAATAGCAATATTTAATTTGATTATGTCAAAGGAAATGTTAATAGTGGCAGTATTGAAAAAGATACACATGTTTATGATCTGTGTGCATTAGAAACACTTGCTAGGAATGCATATGATCAAGCTGCAAAACAACAAAGATTTGCTCAGAAGGTCCAACAACAAAATGTGACTTTGACCAGTCAGATTGAGATGTATAAGGAAAGGAATTGGGTTTTGGAAAACATAACCAAGGATAACAATTATCTAAAAGAATTT